>WTSP01015421.1:0-49274 GCA_025331215.1 Actenoides lindsayi | reverse complement strand
GCCGAGGCCACCTCTGCCTGCATTCGGCCGGTGACATTTGGCAAAGGGGCCACATCGCGATGCCGCTGCGGGGACCGTTCGCAGGCCGATGCTTTCACCGCCTTGAGATGCACCAGCAACCTCCACTTCTCCCTCCAAAGTTACCTTTTTATGCAATATTCCAGAATATGACTGTGTATTCATCCTAGTATGGGAGTTTCTATCGACGCAATGGTGCCGGTGTTCCATTCGTTTTGGTGACACTTTGCTATTTATTTAAGGAAGAAAAAAAAAGAAAAAAAAGAAGTTGTTCAATTCATGTAACAAGGTTTTTAATATAGTCTGATAACTAAAAAAAAAAAAAAAAGAACCATTTTCCTGTTTTTTTTTATTAAAAGATGTCAGAGGACACACTTCAATAACTCTCTGGCAGCATATATCAATGGTTTTGAAATTATTGAAATGTGGAAATGAGTGAGGGAGGGGGCTCCAAAAATTAAGATTCATTAGTGGGTTATTAGATCTTCAATGTGATGCTGATTTGTCTATTCACAGTACTGAAGCAGCTGCCTCATTGAAAATGCTTGTTTTCAATTAGCAGCAAGTAGTCCTCTTACAAAATAAACAAATGCTTGCTCTTACTGCCCACAATTTGGTTGTTAGTTTGCATAGAAGTTGGAAAGCTAAAACCCTGGGAAATAAATATTTTTAGCAGCTCTTCAAGCCGTTGGAAGTGGTATGAAATTTGTGACGTTGAAAAAGAGGCCAGTGCCCATGGGTTTGAGAGTTCGTGGGTACCAGTGCAAGGTGATGTGATGTTTCAGAAGCTGGTTGCTGCAGAAACCCTCCCGGTGCTCCCAGATGGAGCCTCACCTCTGGGGCCTCCACACTGTACCCCGGGGTATGTTTCCACTGTCAAGCCCAAAGGTACTCCAAAGGTATGTCCAGACCTGCCCTGCTGGCCACTGTCTTTATGAACAGGCTTATGTCCGGTGCGGGCTGGAGCTGGGGGGTGGGGGGACCGCAGCTCCTTTACCTGCTGCTTGGCCAGTGGGGACCCCAAGCCTGGCCAGGAGCATCAGTGGCTCCAAAACTGGCCCTGCAGTGCCCGTGCCACGGGCTGGGTGTGCAGGGCGAGGAGTTGTGCCATGAACTTGGCACCGTGCTCCCGAAGGTGACAGGTTGTGCTCGGGCGGTGGCTTTGCTTGCTCAGCACATACCTGCCTGACTCACGGGGCACCGAGGACACCTTTGTGCTTCTCCCACATCCCCAACTGGCCGGGCACCCTCTTTCAAAACCTGCATTCGTTGTTGACCGAGTCAAAAATGGCTCTGAGACCCCAAATGTAAATGTGTCTGCGATTATGCCGTGGTCGTGAATAAGCAAAGCGATGGCTGATGAAAAAAATACACGCAGGAATAAGTGAGATATAGATTTTTAGAGAGCAAATGAGATTAGTCCTGTTTGCAGTTGAGGCTTGTAGCCATGTGGTTTTTAAAACGTTCTTTAGAAAAACTGATCAAAAGACAAATGAGCAATACATCCAGGAAAGGGGGGGTGGGGGAGAAGCGGGAGGGGAACCAAGAAGGACCAGATCATGGTCAGCTCATTTCTGGAGGCTAGTACTTTTGAAATGTACAGTAGTTTAAATTTATCTGATTTTTTTTATTAAAAAGTATGACTCCCTTCTATGCTATCAGTATTTAATAACAAGAGGCAGAGCTGCACTGCACAGTAGCTGCCAACGTTGTACTTCAGCAGCTTGGTTAAGCAGCTGCCGGGAGAACTGCTGTGGATGTGCAGAGGTTGCAGATGCCACCTCCCAGCCCTTCCCACAACGAGACACAGCCAGAGGAGCTGGGTCTTCACCTTTTCTTGGGGTAACGTGCACCCTGGATTTCTGCAATAGCCATCGACCTGGGGTTTAGTTTTTCCCCTGCTGCCTCCTTAATGTACCAAACAGCTACATCCTGTAAGTATGGATCCTGGCATGCTTGAGTGAACCTTTAAACTGTCCATGTCCCCTTGAAGACTGAGATCATTTACCCTGAGCTGGAGAAAGCCAAGTGCTGCTTAGTCACTAGTAAATCTCCCTTTCCAGAAGCACTACTTGTGAATAGGTGCAGCAAATTTATTCCATCTTCAGGTACTCACTGGCCAGGTAGTCCGGCCTGGCAAATGTTTTCCTCTCCATTGCTACGTGTCTAGAAGCAAGCTGATCATTTCAGTGCTTGACTGACACAAGCAGATACAGCTGAGGCATTGCTTTTGATGCCCGATAGAATCCATAACGGAAACCAATGGGGACAACCTACTACCCTCTGAAAAACATGACAGTTGAGCCACCCAGTCAATTATTTTTCTTTATGCTAAACAGACACTGATTTCTATTTGAAGAGAAACGTTTTGTTTATGAGCATAATTTTTTGCAGCAACCTTTACAAATTGATTGCTATACTAATTACAGGGTTTTTACCATCACCCAAATGACTTGCCAAGTGCATTTTTCTTTAATGTTCACATATGTGGGGACTTGGGAGAGGAAGGATTTGATTTTGGGTGGTGAGTAAAGAATTTTTATTGACCAGTGGTCATTTTTTCAGAGAAATAAAAACATTTATTTCCATCTGTCATTCCTTGACTCTGGAATTCTATATTATGAATTATTTCTAGGGACAACTGGTATTTGTATGTTGGCATTCATGCTGCCTGAGGTTTATTTACAGTGGAAATGAAACCAAGACGTCCTTAGGGCCTGTAGACCAGTTGCTTTTTCTCAGACTTCAGTTTGAGCGGTTTATTATTTCTTGAGAGTCTGGAGGGATCGCCACCACCAAAAATCAATACGTTGCATCAGGTTCCTCTGTTCTCTTTGGCTGCTACTTCATTGATCTGGTTATTGAAGACCCCAAAACTGACTTAGCATTTCAGATTCTCTGTTTGAACTTGAAACTGCTAAAACAGTATCCATTCTCCCGAAAAAAAAAGAGGCAGGCATGTAGTAACAAAAGTTCATCCCCTTGAAAGCTGAGCTAGCTCTGCCAGCTGGTAACCAAGATGCTAGCTGGGGGAAACCCCAGTGCCAACCTGCTGAAGCATCTTCTGTTTGTGCAAGGATGCACTCCAGAAATGGAGGTTTCCTCTGCCAGTTGGGGAAAAGTCCACTTTTCCTTGATTCTGTGATTTATTTATTTTTTCCCCACATTTATTGAGTAGGGACCTAGCACGTTTTTGAGCCGTGCGCCTCTAAAATAACAAAGGTTGTATAATTTTTCACCTTATGTCAGATATTATGGGCCCGGTCCCATCTTCTGCCTTCTGTATTCATGGTGAATTTCCCTCACATCTGAGTTATGATCTGAACTACAGGTTAGTGTAATTTAGGGATTATGAGAAGAGGTACAGTGTGGTGATCAGCCGTCGGTATCATTGCAGTGACAGCTATAGTAGGTTGTCTCTGTTCCGTGTTGCTTCCAAAAAACCACATTATTTTTCATTTCAGGACTGAGGAACCATAGAATAGAAGGAAGTGTGGTTTGATCAGACTCTAGTCTCTCAGCCCCATTGTATGTCCTTGAGCTCTTCTCCCCAGAGAGGCTGTCACTGGTGTGAACAGGCTGGGTTAGTGCCCTTTGAGGAGCGTGGGGTGTTGCTGCTCTTGCCCAGCCCAGCAAACCCTGTCCCTGGTCCTCGGAGTACAGCTCTTGCTAGCTGGTCTGGGGAGAGATGGAGAGAGGGAGATTTATCTCTGTACTCCAGACTCAGGACTGATAAATGATCTCATCTACAACCCCAAATGGTCTTCTAGCTTCTGTTCTATTATGTAGCTTGTCAGAGTTGCTATTAATTTTCCTGAGGAAAGTGGGTAGCGTGGGATGGCTGCCCTTGCCTGCTCGCTCTTGGGATGCGGTCTGAGGGGCAGGGTGGCAACCTGTCCAGTGGGCATTGACTTAAAACAAAAAAAGCCTAATGTGCTGACGTCCCCTCAACTTGTGTGCTGCACTCATTCTGGCTTCGGTTCAAAGCAGAGGGCTTAGTGAGGATCACCACTGGATGTTTGATATTTGATTCGCTTAACCTCCAAAAAATTGCTGAAACAAAAACACAAAGCGAGCAAAGCATGGACACTGGTTCTGTAGATCTGGAGCTGTGATTTCACGAATCCCTGCCGCTTCTGAATAAATACTTGAGCTCTGGGTGGCTCACATTAAAAATGCTTGTTACCAGAAAATAACTAAAGTAGCCGTGCACGTCTTTCCCCAGTTCAGGAGGCTTGTTTTTCTTCTGCTCGGGGCTGTGCCTGGGCAGCTCAAGACTAATAATTTTGGCCCTAACACAGTGCTTGGTATCTTCAAAGCGTTGTACAAACCTTCAATTAAGCATCTCGCTACCTGTAAGAGAAGAAGGTAGCAATAAGCTCATCTTGCAGCTGGGGAGGCTGAAGAGGCTTGACTTCCACCCACCTGGGTGACAAGCTGAGCTTCCAGAGTCACGCTCGGCTGCCACCCTCTTTCACAACCCCTCTTGCGGTACAGTAAGAGGCTGGGATCAGTGAGGTGCTGTGACACGTGGGGTTTTTTTTAAAGCTGAGAGTTGCAAGCTATTCAAGCAGGCACAAGGCATTGCTGAGATACCTGAATAAGCTTAAAAAGTAACACTACAGCTGTGTTAGGCTTTGTGTACCTTTGGGATTCCTTCCAAAGTGAGACAAGAATAAATGAAATTAAATCTCCTTCACCTTTCATGTTCTAAGTAGGACCTACTGCTGTCTTCATCTCCTTCCCCTGCCTCAGCTCTTTAGCAGTGACTGTAGTTTTCTGTTTACCACGTTTTGGTTCCTTACCACAGAGCTCGGGCAATGTAGGGGTGTGGGGGGGGAGTAGCAACAAACAGCTCCAGTGCAATTTGTGAAAGAGCTTTGGTCATTTGGTGCATGCCAGGAACATTTTTCAGGTGTGGTTGCTGAGATGGAGCAAGGCACAGCTGGCTCCCAGCTTCCAACGCTCCAGAATAAAAAGGACAAGAGCAGGAGACCGGGGCTCAGACCCTCACGGATTATCTTCCTCCTTAAGCATCTGCTCCTCTTTCTCCCAGTTGTAGCCTTTGGATGAGTAGTTTAAAAGCTGTGCTATCGTCTCCGCTGTAACCAGTGCAGCTATTCCAGGGGAAAGCTGCTTGGCTCAGGGACAGCTGTTCTGCAGAAAAATTCTCTTCTGATGCATTATTGATAGATGTAAGTTAAAGCCATAAAGCTCGCAGCTTTATCAGGCAATATCTACTAAATCCTGGAAGCATGTAAGATAACCTAAATGTAATCTACTGCATACCAGCTCCTTCAGTGATGGATAGCACAACAAAAGCAGGACTAATGAAAAATTAATGAAAACAGTTACTTCCATAAGAAAAATGATCTGTTTTCTCCCACCTTTGTATTGATTTTAACTGGCCCTGTAATTGGAAGCGTATAATTTTTTCCTAGGGTAAAGAGGATTGAGGGCAAGGGAGAGCGAGCATATAATTCTATTCATGTTTGTGACATACTTTCAGGCTACAAAAACAAAGGGTTTTCCCGAGGATGTTGAAGCTGCCTGTGAATGCAGACTTCAAGCATATTTTCTCAGCTCAGGCAAACTGCCATGCTGGTTTGCCTGAAACCAGAGATTGCACGAGCAGAGTACTTGGAGTACTTTGAAGGCTAGCGAGGAAGTACAAAGAAACAATGCTTAAGAAAAATCAAATGCAGCGCATGTAACTTGGTGGTTTTAACATGTTTCGTGCATTCAAGTTCGTTCCTGACTGATCTGCCACTTTCTGAGAGAGAAAAAAATCCTCCAGTCGTTCTTCGGAGAGCGAATGAATGTCAGGCTGGGAGGAAGGACCTTCTCTGGCAGCCCAAACCATTTGCACCACATTGTTCCTGCACCAGCTGCCACGTGTGATCTCCCCACCTACTCACTAACACATTTAAACACCACGGTCTTTTTCCCTAGATTTCATAGAGTGTTTATGTCTTTTTCATCATCCAGCAGCAGAAATCAGTCCGATCTGCAACTGCTGTAAATTCCGTTTTAAATATTTTTAAGTCTTTACCCGCTTAAAGTTAATATATCCACTGAGCCCAAAGGGCACTGCTGAGATGATAAATCAATCAGAGCAGCATGGAGGTGGTTTTGGAAAGGGGAAGAAAAAAAAAAAAAAAGAAAAAAAAGTGTGTTTCTCAAAGAGTTCAGGAAATGCTGCTTTCCTGTTCCCTGCTGGGTAGGGTGTGGGTCCTTTTCTAATCTCTCCCATCAAAGATATGCTATCGGGCCATATTGTGACAAGGAGCTGACAAGTGTGATGTTTCCGTGTATACTGATGGTAACTGTTACCCTGTCTTTTTCTAGCATCTTTTAGCTAGTGTGCCTTCCTTTGAAATACACATCTATTTTTTAACTTGAGAGATTTTGCCACATCCTCGGTTGTTGCTTTTTCTGCTGTCTTTCTCCTTGGCCTGATAACAGCTGCAATACAGGGGGAACCGCCTCTTTCAATGTATGTCATTAAAAATTAGGGCATTGACTTGTCCTTAGTGTGTGGCTTGGCTTTCTTTTTATTGCAGTGGTCTCAGCTGGTCCAATCTCAGCTGGTGCTCCACACAGCAGATGTGGTGACCAATTGGCATGGGTGACCAAGGGCCCTTTCATAACGGTGCCTTCCCCAGCTCTCTGAGCCTCGCTGTGTGCGTGAGTGAGTGCTGCAAGAGCAGCACCAGCGAGGAGGAACCACCCAAAAGTCACCATGGATTGTAACTGTCCAGCAGCAAGGGAGGGCTACAGGGCTGGGGCAGCTTCTGTACCTGCTGTCAGGGACTACCTAGGCTGCAGGTGAGAGGGTGCTGCTGGCAGCGAGGTGTCCTGGGTGCCCAGGCAAATCCTCTGGGTCCCCTGGAGATACTCAAAAGCCACCTGGACACAGTCCTGGGCAACTGGCTGAAGGTGGCCCTGCTTGAGCAGAGGGGATGGACAAGATGATCTCCAGAGGTTCCTTCCAGCCTCAACCATTCTGTACTTCTGTTGTTTTCTAGAAAACTGGGCTGACTGAGATGTGAAAGGTTTCCCAGGGAGAGAAACATATTGCCTTAGCCCCCCCCTACTTGGTACCATCAAGGTCCTTTTCTTTTTGCAGGGTGACACACCAGTAGCACCAAAAATTTCCAGAGAGGTGATGGTGTGCATGGCCAGGCCAGGAAAAATACTATCTGTGTGAAACAACGGCATCGCTGGTGCTCACAGCACCCCGACTAAACCAGCAAGACTTGTTTAGCAAAATTGCACTGGGGAAGGCAGGCTGGAGAAGGGCATCAAAGCCTGTCGTGGAAAGGCACCAGGGGCTAAGGGTGCTGGTGAAGCATGTAGGGGTGTGAGCAGGACATTGCTGGGATGGGTAGCCGTGTCCCCAAGTGACAATCAGTGCGTGCTGGAGTTGCTACCTGGATGGAAGGCTCAGCACCCTGGGTCCCAGTCCTGCTGCTCTGCAGTGGAAGCTCAGCTCTGCAGGGATGGAAGTGGCGTACGTGAGGAAGACCACTGTGTTAACGAGGAAGGGTCTTAATGTGGCAAATGAAGCTATAAGTCATCAAAAATTGTTAATGGCGATGCCACAGATGAAGCATGTAGGATCTCTGGCAACTCTGGTTTTAGGTCTGTGTCTTGTATGCCACTTGTTATTTCAGGTTAGCGATGGCAGAACATTGGAATGATAAATGATGAGGGCAAGTGAAACGTGCAGGAGAGGAAGCAATTAGCACATACTTCTTCCTCAACATGCCAGAGTGAGAGAAGCATGGTAATTTGAGTGAAAGTGCATGGAAGAGAAAATTACCTTGATTGCTTTCATTCTTTAAAGAAGAAAAACTTAACTGTTACACTTACTACTGCGACAAAAAATACGGCCAGCCACTTTATGCTGGGCAAAAAAGAAAAGACATCCTGAAAAAGCCCATTTTCTTACAGATGATCCTCTTACTACTTTCTCCTGACCCCATCTGTACATTAATTATGAAGTCACTCTTCTGTGTGGCCACCACGTCCTTCTGCCTTGCTCAACATGTGCTATGGACTGTAGGGAAGTTCATCAAAAGAAACAGAAACAACATAGAGATTTTTAATTTTTGGGTTTTTTTTTTCAGAAACAATCATTAGTTACACTTACACGTGACTGTTTTACTTCAAAATGAACATGCACTCTGTGTCTGTCTGTTCTCCCACCTTGGCTTTTAATTGTGTTTTGAGAGGACCCTGACAGGGCAGAGCCCGAGGAAAGTTTTGCTTTGGGAAGTGCAGGAGAGGAGAATTTCTCCGCTCCACGCAGTGGGATGAAGTTGATACTCGCTTGCAGGAAGAGCTCTTCTCCCAAGTGACAGCCAGGAACTCTCATGAAACAAGCATAAATAAAACCAGAGCCTTTCAAGCAGCATCGGAAACAGAATAGTCTGCATGTGTTGCCTCAAGAATAAAAAAACCAGCAGGGAAGGGGCTTTTATGCATCCTTGCGCTTCTCAGAGATCCAGAGAGGCCACAAATGCATTTGAGCTGCATTGTAACTGTTTGTTTCTGGAGCATCACAACTGTCCTGCATCTTCTTAAATGAAAGGTATCACTTTGTTCTGCCCTTGTCCTATTGGTGTGTGTGTGTGTGTGTGTGTGTGTGTGTTTAGTTCAGTCCTCTTGGTTTTGTTCTTTTTTTTTTTATTTTCAATCATGAGAGATCTTTTACAACTTTTTTTTTTTTTTTTTCCCCAGCAAGGAAGGAAATGGGGATTCAGTCTTAGTGGGGGTTGAAAGCCATCGGGTGCCAGTGCTGAGCTTGATGGAATGAACTGTATTTAAAGTGTTACTCATAGAAATCCTGTGAACAGCGAAGCCGCAGCTCATAATTAAATGCCACTGCTGCTGAAGAAGGAACAAATGAACAGCAGAGCTTCCAGAAAGGTAGACCTGGGGGGTCCTCAGAGCTCTCTTGTGGGTTCCCAGTTTGGGAAGGCATTTCAGGGTGTCCTTTTGCTGTTGGTACAGCAGAAGTTTAGTCTTCATTTCAATGGGACATTCACAGTAGTGAAATCATGCATTTCTATACCTCACCAAGCTAAGACATAGATGCCTGAAGGAAAGAGGGGTGAGAAGACACCAGTGAAAGCTTCCTCAAAGTTCCTTCTTCCTGTTTTTTTTTTAGTTTGTTTTACTGATTGTAGGACTAAATTATTTTTCAGCTCTGAAAAACTGAAGACATAGCATCTTCTTCTGCCATGTTCTCAATAGACTTAAAAAGCAAACTCACTCCACGACCACATTTTTCCCCTGTAAGTATGTCAGCAATTAATACATCAGGTTCTCAGTTCAATATGTATCACTTATTTTTAAATGTATATAATTGATTTGGCAGACAGCAAATGAACCAACACAAGCATAGACCTTTTTATGACTCTATATGTAACACTGGATGTTGATGGATTATTGCTACAGGAAGATGTCATGTTAAATAACTGATGCAGATGTACAGTAGCAAATTACTGGGTTTACCATTTTCATTAAAGTAAGAAACAAACAAACAAAAAACTATTCACATCTCTATTATTTATTGCAGGATTTGTTGTTCTTAATACGCTCACTGCAGGAGCATCTGGGTGTATTAAACAGCTGAATTCAGTATCACATTAAGCTAAATTGCCCACAATGGGCAGCTACCTCATTTCACTGTTCTTCAAAGTCCAGGATGCATTTTCTGAACCTGAGGTATTTGTCTCCTTGCTGAAGCAGTGTGCTGGTGAGTATTTCGCCAAAGGGAGGGGGAAGCAAGGTGGGAGCAAGCTGCTCAGCTGCTGAGACCCTGGCCAAAGGGTGTCCCAAAATTTCCAAGCTCAGGGGAGAGGAGAAGAACAGGAGGAGAGGTCAGAGCTGCACTCCCAGCCTCATAGGCATGGCCCTAGTTTAAAACCTGGTGGCCAAGGAGCATCTCATGCTGTCACTGAGCTGCCCGGCTGGGTCTGTGGGGAGAGTCACCCTCCTGGGTTAGCTCAGGAACCTCTCAAGCCCCCTGACTCCCAGATGTCTGTGTGCCATGCAGGGATGTAGAGACAACACAGTGCTGCAGCCCCTCAGCCACCCAGCTGGGCCAGGGGTACCCCACCAGTGCTGGCTCGTGGGCTGAGGGCTCAGGGTGCTGCCAAGAGGCGAGTGTTTGTCAGGGCAGGGGGGATGTGGTGGAGGAGCCGGCGGGGTCTGCCCTGCCCACTGTGCTGCACAGCCCTGCCCTCTGCTCCTCACTCCTGCAGGAACCCCCAGAGCTCCTCAAGAAAAAGCAAGGGCTCCTGCAGCACCAGCCCAGGCTTGGTCCCTGGGGCACATCCAGTAAGGTGGACTTGCTGGTCCTTCCCTGCCCCATTACCCTATGACTTTTTCCATAGAGACCATGAATAGCTCAGACATTTTCCAGTCTCTCGGGAGGTGTCAGTGCTCCTCTGAGGAGTCTCTTTTTGTATCAGACCCTGGTGTCAAAGCCCCTGTGTCCATCCCCGCACCCAGCACCTCCTGTGTTTCACACCAACATTCCTCCACTCATGTCCTCCTTTCATGTCTTCTTTGGACTCTCCCTCATCCTGGAGTGGATTTTTTCCATTCATTTTCCCACCTTTTATATCTTCCTCCTCCCTTAGCCTATTTTTCATCATCTCTTTCCAGTCGTCTCTTTTCTTTCTTCTCCTATAATCCTGTACATTTGGATAATTTTCATTTGGACTGTTTAACATAACCACTAGATTTGTGTTTAGCCTTGTTTGGCAGGTTAAAGGCTCCCTTTTCTATCTTAAATTCTGCATTTTCTTCTCCCTCTTAGTATGTCAGGATTTACAGACTTGGGATCCAGCTCAACTTCAGCTTCACCAGTGATTTCCAGAGGAGCAGGAGGAGACCATTCAAAATGTTGTGATGTGAGAAGCTAAAACTTAAGTGTCTGGGTTTGTCTCAGGCCAGATTTCCAAAGCTACTTCATGCTTCCAGCACCTCCCTGCTCCAAATGGACCTATAAGTAGAAAGAGCAAGGTTTCTGCAAAGCAGGCCACATTTCCCTAGGTTACAGATGACAGAGGCAGCATCCTACCTGGTTTGATCAAGTGTATCACAGGGGGATGTTTTCTCCAGTGAGTCTCTGCTAGGCATCATGCCCAGTACTGCTACATTCATATTTATCAGTATTTGGAAGGAATGAAGGAGCAAATCATTTTTTTGCCTTCCAACTTCTTTCCAGGGGCAGCTTGTAGAATTCTAGAACTATGCAAGCTAGAACTGTCTGTCCCATGACCCAGGTTACACACTCACATGTTACCTGCCCGTAGTGCTGCCCCACAGCAGCCCACTGAGCCTGTGTATCCCGTAGCCACCCCAAACCCACAGCTATGATGGGTGAAGCCACTCACCCCCACAGCTAAGCTAACAGAAAACCCCATAGTGTACATTCAGTGCTATGCTAGAAAATATGCTTTTGCTGGCAGGACTTATTCCATGACCCTGCTCTCCTCAGCCATCAAAGCAGTGACTGATGCGAGGGGTGCCCGAAGGAAGGCTGCTCAACTTCTGCATAACCTGGGATGGCTTCGCTGGCAAAGCACTGCTAATGCAGCCCTGGAAATAGCCCTGGCTGTTTCCAGCCTTGATATGTAGCAAGAAAGAATCCCACACTGTGCTTCCATCGCATTGAGTTGTTTTTCTTTTTTTTTTTTTTATTCTTCAGTTACAAAACACCGCAGAAAAAGGATCCAAACTGATCTCGGGAGTGAAAGAAAAATGGAGCAGCAGCTGCTTTTGATGAGGCTCCTTTATCAAGCGGTGTCTGTTCAAACCCCTTCTGTTCAGGAGGAAACGTCCCACTAGGAGAAGGTTCCCCATCTCCAGCTTCTCTCGTCTGCAGCTGTCACCGCGCTGCTCATTGTTTGGGAAGTTCCCGGCACCTGTGTCTCGATGCGATGCGATGCGATGCGATGCGGTCTACAGGCTCCCACTGTTGATTTCAATGTAAATATTTTTTTTGTTGAGAAACAAAAGGGCTGGAAAAAGGGAGGTTATGGGAATATTCAGGATGAGATAAGGAATCTGAGGCAGAGAAGAACACACCAATTACCTCAGCTCACACACTCATCTGCCAGATGAAACCAGTTTTACCGGCTGTTGCCCAAAGGCAAAACACCATAGGGCTTCTGATGTCATGTTGGCCTTTGGTTATGAGCCTGGGTAAATGGGTACCTGGCAGAGAGAGAAAAAGGGCTATGCCGCTTAATGCCAGCTTCATCTATTTATGTTCGTCTAGCATCAATTAAAAATCTCTCTGTCTCATTCTGCCTGCCTTCCTGCCTGCCCGCTAGTGTGGCATTCGTTTTCTTTCCATAGCACCGCAGATTGCCTTGCCTTACAGTTTACAACAGCAAGAGCTGGCATTTGCCTCTGGCAGGGCAGAGGATGAGAAACCATTTCACTTTCACACTACTTTTCCCTTGCTCTGTCTCCGCGCAGAGCAGCGGAGGTGTTTGATGTGCGGGTTGTGTGGAGGGGTGATGTACAAGGCCAGGGCTGGTGTTCGTTTGCAGCGCTTCAACGGCATTCGTTTTTTTCCTTAGGATGTAAATCGAATTGGTGCTGTTGCTGGGACAATATAGTGCTGTAGATCTGAACTGTGTTCTGTGTACTCATCTGTCTTTTTTTTCTTTATTATATTAACCGTCTTCCTTTTGGTTTTGGTTTGGTTTTTTTCTTTTTTTTTTTTTTTTCTCATTTTTATATCAGCAAGACCCAGTGAAGCAGACTTCATGTAGCAATAATTCTGCATGTTTTGGTTATAAATATCTCGAAGCAAAGTTAAGGGTTTTTTTTATATAACTATCAAAGCAAGTGTCTGCTTCGGCACAGAGCAGAGGGGACGTTTTACACATAAAAGCTCGTCAGTGGGTGGTAAAAGAGCGTTCGTCCTAATACATATTGCAAATACTCCGCTGCGGTACAGACTGACGGCCTTGGTGGAACTGGGACCATCTGACCCAGACGCAGCAGTTCCCTGTGCTGGTTGCTATCGTGGGAGCCTAGCCAGGGTCTGGGCACTCAAGAAATCCCAGGAAAATCAAGTCTGTTGCCTGTTGCATTACAAAAGCCGTCTCTCGGGCTTTACATTTCCAGTTGTCTCCTTGAGAGCAAATAACGCCACAAAGTAATTTAAAAGCAGAGGAGGTAAAGATCAGTGACTTCAGCAACAGCAGCGCAGACGGTTTCCTCCGTCGCAATCTCCCCATCTAGATTTTTTCCGAGCAGCCTTCTGATTTCAGCGGCTGCCTTGGCAGGTGCCCAGCGTTGATGCACCTGAAAGCAGCCAGGCCGCCTGAGAGCGGGTGCACGATGGGTTGGGAAAGCCAGAGGTCTTCAAGAGTTCTCAAACCAGCATCAAAAAGTACTAAGTAGTTCGCATCTTTCCCTCTCCCTCAGCATTGCACGTCCTCAGAATGGCCAACGCTTTCGTGAGCTGAAGGTAACACAACACCGCTGGTGTAGCGCTGGCTTGCAGCAGCCTCTCTTTGAAGGGATGTTTCAAAGCAATCTGCAGTGCTGGGAAGGGGCTTTTTCTTTTTTTTTTCAAGGAGGTGCTGATCCGAGCACACAGCAGCATGACTTATTTATCTCACAGAGTGGCATCATGGGGAGCCACGAAGGTCTCAGCAGCCCTGGAGACACACAGGACCCAGGAGACAGAAGGGAAAACATCCTCCAGCGAGGATGTTTCCCTTTCTGTCAGGGAAGCAGCACTGGCTGCTTTGAGGACTGGAAAAGGAACAGGAACGTGGAGAAACCTGGCTGGCAAGGAAGGCAGCAGATGCAGAGCGGTGGGTCTCCCGGTGTCCCTGCACTGCCATGAGTGACCCAGCCCTGAAGACCACTGCTGGGACAGCCCACGCTGCTGCAGGAGGGTTACATTCTGCCGCTCCAGCGTTAAAGTCTCTCCTGCTCCAGCAAGCACACTCACCCTTGTGCCTGGGCTGACAAACTAAGCAGTCTGAGATTAGGGTTCAAACAGGACAGAAGGGGGAAAAGGGCTCCAGAAGATCCCACTGGCTTGTCAGGGAGGTGGTTTGCCTGGCAGGGACTCCGCTGCCCTCGCAGCTGCGGGGAGAGCAGTGGGAGGTGGTCACCCGTACAGGTCAAGGGGCCTGCTGGTCTTTTGCTGATGGACACGGTATGGAGAAGTCAGAGTCAGGCAAGCCAGAGTGGTGGTTTGTGGCATACTAGAAGCACGCATGACACAGACTTGTTTGGACCGAGGCGAGTCTGAAAGGGCCTTGTTGGGGATGCAAAGGGGTTCGTTTGCCCACGAGGACTCCTGAACTTTGCCAGCTATGGAGGTGAGCACGGTTCTCTGAGAGGAGTGGGAGGGACTGTGGTGGGAAGTGGGCTCTACTGGCTCTGCCAGGGGTTCTATGCAGCAGAGCAGAGTTAATGTGGGAGTCAGGGGATAGCAGCCCCTGCAGCGTTATCTAGAAGCTCAATGCTTCCTCAGCAAGGATCACAAAGACAAAATGCACTTCTTGCTGGAAATAGCATCGAATGCAGAACCTGTTGCCTTTTACGTCAGCCCCTTTGAAACACAAGCTCATCCTGCATGCGACCAGATACAAAAGCAGGGTCTTCTTTACCCTTCAGGCTGCCTGGCTTCCCTCCTTGGCTTATTGCTTTGTCCACCTGTGCATATGTTACACGGTGAGATGTGGTGTGGTGATGGCACTGTAACGAGCTGTCCTGTGCTCAGGATTCCCCAGCCATTCAAAGGGTGGCCTGGGATGAAAGCTATCGTTGGAACAACCTTCACATATGGGCGAGTGGGTTGGTGAGTACAGAAGGGACGAGCCAGTAGAGCTTGGGCAGGTTTACTGCAAACACCGTGGTCAAAGTTATGCCGTAGATGTTGAGGTGTCCTCATTCGTGAAGCTTAAATCACACAATAGGCGAAGCAGCCACGCTACCAATGCGTGCAGGAGCATAATGGATAGGAAAGCACATCCAGTGCTTCCATCTCCCCAGAAGTAAACAGAAATTAAAATATGCTCTAAGTTTGCACACACAGAATCATTAACTCTGTATAGTTAGGGACTAGAGGGAGGAAGGGAAGGGGGATTTTTGGTAGGGTTTTTTTTCTTCTTTTTTTTTTCTTTTTTGCCCTGGGCAAAATTTTCAACATTAACTAATTAATGTTTATAAAGCACTTTGCATATATAGTGCCTTTCATCAGGGGATCTCCGAGTATTAGATTATATTATCTTGAAGGCCCCAGGCCTGTGCATACTAGCCCTATAAAGTATTAGCCTTATAAACTTTAGTAATTCACTTTGGGTTTTTTCCTGGGCTTTTTTTTTTTTTTTTTTCTGGTTGGGTTTTTAATCTTCCCTCTTCTGAAAACGTGTCAAGCATTTTGGCTGTGTGTGTAAAGAGGTGGTAAAAAGGGCGGTGTCAGCCCCAATGACCAGATGAAAAATCAGGGCCCTTCTCAAATCCTCTAATTGCTGGAGTTTGGGAGTAGCAACCGTGCCAAACTTAAATTGAACTATAAATCCCACATGTCAAGTAGGCATCAGGAGGAGGCATCATCACCGGTGAGGGAAGCAGCTCTGATACGTGCTCTGCATTACCCAGTAGTAACAGCAGCGATAGGATAAGAAAGGGAGACCCCCTGATCTCTAGCAGCATCAGGAGGCAAGTGCAAGCTCCATCACAGGGGGGCAAGCTGATGGTTCTTCTGTACCACATAAAGTCTCTGTTACTATTGGCTGGGAGCTGGGAACCCAAAGGTAGACATGAAAACGGTCACATTTAGCCCAACTGGGACATCTCCATCGCTGTCACCGTCCCGGGCAGAGGCAGGAGGCAGAGTACCCCAAAGCCACGCCACCAGTAGTGGATCTCCCGTGTGTTGAATCTGAAAAGCCTGCTTGGGTGTGGGCTCAGGGGATGACTCAAGCACTCAACAATAGCTGGTTGCGTGAGCTGGCAGGGATGCAGGCAGGTTCACAATGGAAAAAATGTGTGGGCATCTCAGCTTTAGTGAAACACATGGGGAGCGGACTTGCTGGTGCATGCAGGAGCTACCGACAGAGAAAGCAAGGCCTTGGGGAGCAGAAACTTGACAGGGACACGGCAGAGGATGTCTTTGCCCCTACTTGCACATCTTACAGGTGGAATTCCCCCAGCTGAATTTAGCTGGGTAAGGGCTGCTACTCCAAGGGCAAAGACCAAGCAGCAAATCCAGTCTTACGAAGAGTCAGCGGTATTCAGAAATGAAGAACGGAGCCGTGCCCTCCGAGGCCATCTTGCCCGGGCCAAGTGACCCTTGTGAGCAGTGAAAGTTCACAGAGAAGGGTGGGAAATCCTTTCCCTTCAAAGGAGAAGGAGAGTTCAGCAGGCCAAAGGCACATGTGGCTAAAACCAGGCAGGCATTTCTTCATACAAACAACCTGAGAGCTCTTCCAGAGCCTGCACACATCGAAGAAATGGATGGGGAGCTTGGAATGGGAAAAGCTCTCACCTGCCACTCCTGGCTTGACGTTCCAAGTCCCACAGTAACCCCTGCATGTGACTGCCAGGGGAGAGGCAGCTGGGAGAAGTGTACGAGGGGTCTGGGGGGACCAGCTCGCCATCCAGGGTGCAGGCAGCATCTGCACATGGGAAGTCGTATCAGGAAACTGAGCAAGGAGGATTCACTCACCAGGCTTGCAATGTGGACAAGAGGCTTGGGAGGCTAAGCTTTGCACCCTTCACTGCACTCCCGGTCCTGAGGAAGAGTGGGAAGCCCAAGCAGATCTGGAGGGTGCTCACTATGGTAACCTAGAGCAGCATTTGGATGGAGCACAGCTCGTGCTGGCAGGAAGCAGCCAGGGAAGGCTTTGCTGTGAAGCTCCATGTCCTCTGTCCCTGGAGCCAGCTCTGTGAGACAGCAGGACACCCACATGCTGTGTTGGCAGATCTCCTGGGAATCATGGCCCACATGGGCTGCTCCATTGTTGCAAGCAAGAGAGGGCTGCAAGAGCAAGTGTGGATTGTGAGCGAAGAGAGCTAACTTTCCTCTCTGCAGACACTAGAGCACAGAGAGTCGGCCTGGGTGCAGCCAAAGGTCTCACGACCTTGCTTCAACCAGAAGTGTAGGCTGATGTACGTGACCCCAGAGAGCACTGAGAAGGACTTCTCCTGGTCTTTTCTCTGTGGTTGAAGAGAGACTTGGGAGCAGAGGAATCAAAGCATGAACTACACTGGGGTATGGCTGAGTCTGTCTGTCCTCCTGGGCTCTGACGATGCCCCTTTCCTGGGATCTCCACATGTGCTGGGCTCATTTTGCTCTTGCAGAAGTCTCCTGAGATACACACACCAAGTTTGCCTCACACTAGCAAGGGTGTATTTATGTTGGCAAATGAGACCATCTACCAGACAAAGGGCCTCTAAAGAGGCAGGCAGGCACGTTTATGAGGTGTCACTGCCACTGCCTGTGCATGTAGGTGTTATTCTCACCTCTTCTTTGATGTAGACGCTTCACTTACAGGTCAGGTTAATATGCCTGGTCCTTCAGGCCAGGATACTCCCACACTTGCTCGTTATGCAGTCGGAGGGAGTGACTGGTGTTATTGGTATTACCTCCAACCTAGGGCAAGAGCGGATTAATTGCCGCTCATCAATAGGGAGCCAGGCACCTTTTCCCTTTCACTGAGCTTAGGAAGCAGCCGTTGCTGCACCAGGCCCCGGGGAAGCAGAGGAGGCATGACAGCTCACAGGTAACCATAAACCAGCTGTGAGTCACTCCTGCCCTGGCTGCTGACCAGCTCCTGCTCACGAAATACCGTTGCAAGAGCTCCCGCTCCTTGTTAGACATGAGTGGTTTCACAGCCTGCTGGTTGCTGTCCCTGCCCATGGGGTTGGAAGTCACCCGCATTCCTCTGCCGCGGGTGGGTGGTACAAGCGCTTCGGAGCACCGTGTGATGTTCGGCTCTGGAGGAGGAAGGCTGTGAGGTTTTTCCCCATTGCACAGCTGCAGCTCCACCCCGCACCAAAGCAGGTGCACTGCCAGCTGCAGACTTCAGTCTTAGCAGGTCAGGGAGAACCGGGGCTCTTGGGTTGCTCTTTGCATTTGCATGCAATTCCCTCTACCTCCTGAATCCTCTCCCTGCAACGGGTAATTTGCCTACCTGATGGGAGCTCAGGAAAAGCCATGAAGCCTGGGATTTCCCCATGGTTCACGCCAATGACTCCTGACGAGTACGCTCCTGTAACGCACAAGGATGAAAGTGGCTTCTACTGTTGGTCCAGTACAGGGAGGCAAAACCAATGTGGACGGGCTTGGGAAGACTACCCCGTGATGCTGAGTCATCCTTGGGAGTCCTTACCCAGAGAGGCCGGCCTGCTGGTACTCCAGCGTGGACGGCTGCAGCTGTAGCGTCACAAAGAGCTTGCAAGGACCAACATCACGGTGCTGGCAGTGGCTGAGGGACTCCAGATGGAGAGAGACATGAAAGGACTTGCAGCAAAGCTGACTCTGCAAGGCTGAGTTGGGCGAGAGCAGTTTAGATCAGCTATAGATCTAGAGGCCCTCAAGTGAGGCAGGAGACAGAGGAAGCTTCCCTCTCCTGCCAGCACATCCATATTTGGAGCTGTGGGTGAAGGCTGCTCACTGCCTAGGGGCTCAGGCACCAACAAACGCTAGACTTAGTCAAGCACTGGGGAAGTTCACCATGGCACTCTCCTTCTTGGGTTGTGGGGGACTTTGGGGAAGGAGGTATGAATTTGTATCCCCAGATAAAATATTTCCAGCTCCGTCTTACAGGGAGCTCTTGCACAGTGTGGAAAGCAATTCATGTCCTCCCAAAACAGGCATCTTGCTACCTTGGGCAATGCTGCTTTGGTTTTATGGCCCTGGCTACGTACACCTTTGAACTGTTCAAAGTGGTGGCTCTCTCTTATTAAAGTCCATGGGACAAAACAGAGCTGCTGCTTCATCACCACCTATCCACGGGGAGAAGCCTGACCCTGCTGCAAGAGGCTGTCGTTCCTCACCATGGTGAGATGGACACTTGGGCTTGGCTGCCCTCCGAGGCAGCTCAGCAGGGATGTGAGGGAGTGACAGCAATGCCCCATGGTGTGGTAGAGCACACATGAGGCAGGCTTAGGGGACTGGGTGGGGGTGTGAGATGACGATCTTGGGCTCCAGCATAGGGAGGATGGGTTCCTGTAAGCATGGGTAAGCCTCGTCTCCAGCCTGCCAGCACTCTCTCCCCAGTGGAAGGCACGCACTTTCCCCTAGAGCATTGAAAACATGGAGGGAAATACCCTTCAGAAATTGCCCAGATTTCGTATTTGAAATTCAGACCACCAGTCTTGTGATTCATGGAGATCTGATTCACGCTTCTTTTTTTTTTCTGAATGTGTGGGTTTGGCAATCCTGTGTTTGCACTTACAGCCATTTCCCAACCCCTTATTTTCCCCAGAGGTGTTCTTACTTTTCCCTTTTTTTACTCCTGTATACATGAAATAAACTGCTTGGGGGTTAAGGGAATTGTTACCGATAGCAAAACTCATCTATTAAATTCACAGTGAGCTACTCACTAAACAACAACAAAAAAAAATCCCCCACAACTTTATAGTCTAAAATAACCATGGCGGGTTGGAGCAACTCCTCCCTGCTCTTGCTTTGCCTGGGAGCAGGAGAGACTGGGTGAGGGCTCCTGTCCCCAGGGAGAAGCAGGAAAATGCTGTCTCCCGACACAGACACGCTGCGGGTGGTGGACAAGCCCCGGGCTGTCGTGGTGGACATAACCTGTCTGTCCCCGTGTGCTTCTGTGGGAAAGCTGAGCTCCTGTCCCCATCAGCTGCTCCAGGGAGGGAGGTCTGGGGTGCACACAGGCACGTAAGGAAAGCGTGTAAGGGCCTCTCCTGGGGTCAGGAAAAGAGGCTGGTTTTGTTTTGGGAGATTAACTGTGGGTGTTTTGGACCCATATTCAGTCAAGTAGCTAAAAATCCTGGGGTTTCCTCTCAAATATTTTTTTGTCCAGTCATGGCAGGGACTGTATCTTTTCACGGTAGGTGTCAATCAGGGGCAGAAGTGCTACCTTTGCTCAAAGGAACAGTACTACTTATCCAAAGTCTGTGCTGAGCACCATTTGTATTCCCATGGACAGCCAGCTGCTGGCATTATAGAAGGCAAAACCCCACACCCATGGGAGTGGAGACTGTTTTCCTCCCCCTGAGAGGGACCCCTGCCCACCTGAAGACCGGGCAGCAGTCAGAGAGCAGAAGAGAGCCCCCTGTGAGGGAGAGGGCTTGCAGGGTGCCAACCCCAAATTGGTGGTGGCCCCATCCCTGGAGACATTCAAGGTCGGGCTTGATGGGTCTCTGAGAAACCTGCTCTAGTTGAGGATGTCCCTGCTCACTGTAGCAGTGTTGTAAGAGATGACATTTGGAGGTCCCTTCCAACCCAGGTCATCCTATGACCCTCTGATTCACAGCATGGGAGGCACTACGGAATGTGACTTTGGTGTGTTCAGGACTTGCAGCTAATTTCAGGAAAGGGCTTTGCTGTAAATATTAGGGAGGTATAAACACCCCCTGCTACCCTGGACTCCGCTACCTCAAACAAGGTGCCAAGGAGATCCCCAGAGGATGGCACATCGGGAAGGGGAACTACCAAAACTAGACGGAGGGAAATCCCCAGCACAGGGCTTTAGCTACTGAGAAGCAAGTTCTTCTTTATTGTGGTGTTTGCTGTGTTGCTGCAGAAATTTAAGAGCAGCAAGTTTTTATTGGCATCGCTGCAAAGCCCGACTTGAAGGAGACATCTGAAAGGGAACAGCTTAATAGCCCAAAAGCACTGCAGCTACCTGGACAGCCCATCTCCTTTCTGCAGCAGTCACACACAGGGGTCTAGGAAAGGAAAATCACTCCAACCTGGCTGTCCTCCCCTGGGGAAAAGGGAACCAAGACCTCAGGAAGCCAGAGGTGATGGTGGAGACCTTTGCAGCCATTACTCCTTGCGGCTCTCCAGAAGTCACATCCAAGATCTGGAAGCTCATGAAAAGGCAATTGCAACAGAAGTGACATTGCCTAGTCATTAACGAAGATCATGGGAAGAGAAAGTAACTGAGCTCTATTTCAGCCCTGTTGAGCTTGATTTAATGTCTCAGCATGAGCACCGGAGGGTCTCCAGGTGCTCACAATTTCTAGCTGTGCAGAGGACCCATATCTGTGAGCCATTAGCCCGGACAAAAGGCAGCTGAAGAGCTGTTTGTGCAGTAGATGTCTCCTATGGAAGGTAGTCAAAGCCATGAAGAAGGCTGGAAAGGGAAGGTAGTCACCCATGGGAAACATTATTTGAGGGATGGGGAGGAGAACCAGAGTAGCCAGGGAAGCTGAAGAAGAAGGCAAGCTTTCGGGAAGAGCTAAGTGCCCAAAAAGCTGTGCGAGACGTGGCTGGGCTGTGAGCATTTCACTCAGGTTTCACCTGAGCACAGGAGTTAAAGCCAGGCTGGAGGGTGCCTGAACAAAGCAGACAGTTCACTCTACGTTTAAGAATCATGCCCAGGGATTAAAACACTGAGAAAGGGCAGTGGCCAGGGAGACCAGCAAGGGAAGGCAGGCAGTGCCACAGCATGTTCCTGCTGCAAGGCAGGAGCGTGGGGGCAAAATGCGAAAACTGGAGCAGCTGGGAGGGAGAAAGGAGGGGTGGGAGGGAGATCCAACATCACAGAAATCAGGTGGAGGGGATTAAAAGCAAAAGTGGGAAAGATGAGCTGGGCCACTGAATCCAAATTTGAGCCAGATGCACCTGGGGAGCTTTGTTCAAAAAGCTGGGGAGCATTAGTGCCACATCCCAATGTCGGGAGCTCGAGCCCCTTACGAACGGCTCGCAGCCCACGATGGCTGAGCCTGGCTTCTCACAGAGACCTCCTCGGTGTGGGTATGTCCAAGAAGACTGACCATATGGTGCGGTGACGGAGCGAGGAGCGCCCAGGAGGATTGGACAACCCAATGCAGGTTTAAAGCCCCCGCAGCAGGGCCTCATCTGCTGTCTGGGAGCCAGCGGACCCTGGCCCGGCCCGGCCGAGGGGCAGGGCAGTCCGGCAGCAGCTCCGCGGGCCCCTGGCGGGCTGGGCCGGGCCGGGCATGCCCAGAGGGCCCCGGGGCTCCAGGGCGGTGCTGGTTCCTCCGGGCCCTGGGCCAAGCGGGTGCCTTTCTCAAGGGCGTCTCCCCCCGAGTCCCCGCGCAGCAGCCACGGGCGAGTCGCCGCTGGCTCCCACCGCCCATTGCTCCCGTGCCGCCCACCCTGCCCAAACCCTACACCGCTTCCACTTCTGCGTGCCAAAGTGCCGACCAGGGCAGGTGACGACTATACAGGGTTGGAAATCCCTTCTTGAGCAGAAACCTGTGTTTCTGAGGGGAAAAACAACGATGAAAAAGCAGTGCCCTGCACGGGCTGGGCTGTGCCTCCCTGGCCTTCTCCCACGGTGCCCCTGGGGTCAGCTGGGCTCCCCTGCCATTGTCGGAAGCTCAGCTGCAGCTCAAGACTGCAAAAAGTTTAGCCTGCTATAAAGAAAAAAGTCTGCAAAGGCAGCAGTCTGCCTCAGGAGCTGGAGGAGCTCCACTCAGGTATGGGGAGGTCTGGAAGGGTCAAGCTCCTACAAAGTTTTCTTGAGTTTTTGACTTGATCAAGACTAGAAAAGAAAAAAAAAAAAAGAAGAAAAAGAAGCCTTCTGACTCACTCTCTTCCCAAGACTGCCCTAGCCAAGGGCATTTTCCCTGCCTTGGGAAGTATTGCAAAATTTGAGCTTGCCCTGAAGGTATCTCTCGCTAATTACTGGATATCCTGGTTTTGTGTAAGGACACAGGCAGAACCTTCCCACAGGTTCTTCTTTACAGCATGGGAAAAAAAACTCGAACCACTGATTTCTGTTTCAGCATCCCCAGCAGACTGCTGTGAAGAGCTGATTGCACACTCGAGGGGATCTCTTTCTGGAGCCATCCTCCCCAGCTCTGGGGCATCACTCACCAACAGTCTCTAAGAAGCGAGGAATTTCAAAGGCAAAACCAACCTTACTTTTAATATTTGCCCTCTGTACCTGAAGTTTAGGTCACTTTCAATTCATTTTTTCTTTCCCCTGTAATAATAAAGACAGCTAAAGCTTTCAAATTAGTAGCAAAGACTCTGAGAGCTGTGTGAGATGAGACCTGTTTGGGTTCGCACCGCCCGCCAGCCCTGCTGCAAAGGGCTAATGAATCGGTCGGGGAAAGGCACGGTGAAGACAATTACAGCCCTGGCCTTGACAAGGTGGTGTTAGGTCATAGGCTGGACTTGATGATCTCAGAGGTCCTTTCCAGCCTCAGTAACTCTGTGATTCTGTGAAGAGGTAGCACAGCTCTGATCACCAGCTCAGCTCGACGCAGGGCAGATGTTGACATGGGCTGCGAGCCTCTATCGGGGGTTTATTCCCATCACATTTCCCTGAGGAAAACTGGGTCAGCTCTGAGATGTTGAACAGCCCTTGTACCTACACATCTTCTGCTCGTTCCAGCCTCTTCTTTCAGCATTAGCCAGGCCACCAGCTCCCATGGGCAGCACATGTTCCCCTGTACTGCATCCTGCTCTGTGGCTGGACCGCAGCACTGGGCTGCAGCTGGTGATAATCCTTGCCACTGCTTCAAAGAGAGATGAAATGATTACAGGGGGTTTCTCCAAATTTTGAGACATTAAATCAAGAATGAAAACTGCATTGAACAGGAAGCAATTATTTTTATTTTTTTTTTCTCTAGAAAGGCCTTATGCTGTCCTTTCTGCAAATGAAAGCCTCTGCCAGAACTCACATAAATCTACCACTGAAGCTCCTGGAGAGAGGAGTGAACTCTGTCCTCAATCCTTTAAGTGTCTTCTCCTTTCCTTACCCTCCCTTCTCGAGAAGTCCTGCTGATCAGCTCTTCAAGGGAGTCTTTATTCTCTGCCCAATTTTGCACAAAGGTATCAAAGGATTTTAACATATTAAAACTTGCAACCTCTTCAAGAATTTGTCTCCTTCCTCCCTCTCTCCTTGTTGCTGGAGTTTCACACCCGGGAGCTGTTATAACGCAGTCTTTACAAGAAGTAGGGTATTTCTTTTAAAAAGTTATTTAGCCACCCTTATACACACAGAGTACATGTATATTCACACGTAATTACTTGGAAAAATAAAATACTTCCCCTCCTCCCTTCCAGCTTCTAAGGAGAGAAATAAGAAACACCTTCAAATGACTGCAAATAATAAACCCCGTCACGCTAAACACTTCAAAGTGGAAGTGCAAATATCTCAAGAAGCTTGGGGAACTACACATAATTACGAATTAGCTCTCAAAAACAGATACAGATGATCTTTCAGATAATTTTTCATTCCCAGTAGATTTAAAAACAATACTCCCTGTGATCTGGTAGAGAGAGCAACTGCTTACCAATAACTGCAGTTCTTCCAGTAAAGCCTGGGGAGTGGGAGCACGCACACCAAGCTGCTGAGATGACAAGAACATTTTTTTGACTCAGCAGCACCCATGCAGAAGACCCTCACGTTTCCCCCCTCCCACCAGGGCACAGCCCCAGGTGAGGCAGTCTTCCAGTGACACTACTGATGGGCAGAGCTCTGGAGAAACATGTACTGGTTACCCCCAGGGGAGCCAGCGCAGCTCCTGATACCACCCAATGCCCACCTGAATCCCAGGAGACACGGCTCTATACCCTTTCCTATTTCTGAGACAGACTGACTGAAGAGGGGATACCTGGAAGAGCTGTGGGACTATGAGATGGGGGTTGGGGAAAAGAACAAATAACCAGCTCTGATGGGGTCTCTTGCAGGAGCTTCAGGTGGCTCTGCCAGGGAAACATCCCTTGGAAGGTGGGAAGTACAAGGCCCTTGTAGAAAACTCTTGACCGATGTAGGATTTAATGGTAGAAGTCTTGGCCACCATGAAACACAAACTTCCCGTGATGATCTTCTCCCTGCACAGAAAGCAGCAGCTTCAGGGCTGACGTGAGCTTACCTGCACCACATCCTTCCAATCCAGAATAGCCATTCACCTTTCAAGTCAAGGATAGAGATCCTCTTTTTCCTTTCTCCTTTCAGCAGCAGGCTGCCTTGAGGTAACCTGCAAATCATGGGATCTTGAAGAGAGATTGGGTAGCACAGTTAGCAGCCGACGTGCTCCAGAGAGCAGGCAAGGAGTGACGAGCTCATGCCTAGACTAGGAGAAGAAAGAAGAGGCAGTAGGAACAAGGCTTGACGTATCCGGAAGGGAAAGAAGGTGTCCTGCTTATTCCTTCAGAGTGTTACAAAGCCAAAAGCAGTGCTCATCTAGCTTACAGAAGGCCTGCACCAAGTGAACAGTGGCACCGTGGCCTCTGCAGACAAGCAGCCCTTCTATGGGCTGAGGGTGGGACAAGCCACTATGTGGTGACGAGCCCTGTACCAAAAGTGGCAAACCAGAGAGGTTTGATGAGCTACATTCTTCAGTCTTGGCACTTAGTTTTGCACTCATCGAAGGGGACAAGCCCTCACTGAAGACTGCAGTTGCCTCCAAAGCTGCAGACTCCAGCCATGGGACTGTGGGTAACAACGGTGCTCTGTGTGTAGACACCACACGTGAAACGTGCATAGGGAAACACATGCTCCACTTGGCCTCAGAAACCCAGCAGCCCTCCTTTGAACAGTTGCTGGGAGCAAGCCCCTTTCACCAAGTCCTTCACTTGGACTATCTGCCCCTTCAGGACATCTTCATTTGGTTTAGTCTTTCCTTCTTCAACCCAGTGATTACAAACGAAGAGGAAAGCAAAGAACAGAGCGAAGAGATGAACCCGGAGAAGAGCTGACAGCGTTTCTGCCGAGCACAGCACGCTCACGTGGCAGGACACAGGTGCCTACAAGAGAGCCGGCCTAGAACAGCTCGATGCAAACAGTAGCCTTAAGCTACTCACGTCAAAGTGTCCAAGAGAGTGCAGTGGCTTTGAGGAACCATCTAGCAACATCTCGCGGGCCTCTGTTAGACCTTGACCACAGCCGCGGGGACTGCTCCTGCCCTGCTGCTCATCCTGCCCAGGGGCAGAGGGAAGAGCTGAAGTTGAAGACAGTGCAAAGTGCTGGATTCAGTCCTAAGACTTGAGAATGGCAAAAAAGGGAAAAAGCAACAGCAGCTGGAGGAGAAAGAGCACAGGGCTCCTGTTGTCACCATGTACCAGACAAAACTTGGCATGCTGTGCTGCTAAGACAGTCAAGAGCCAAAGACAGCAGCTTTCCCCCCACAACTGTATACACCCTTTCCTCTAAAGGCTGAATACTCGAGCAGCAGGGAGAGTTGTCCTGGCAGCTGAGTGCATCAGAAGCAGCCACCAGGCTGGCAGCCCATCTGGACAGCAAGAAGTGCCTAGAGCAAACTTGAGGCCTCTCGCAGCATTGATGGCATAGATGGCTCTGCTGCTAGGTTCCCAAACTTGAACATGAGCATGCTGAGAACTAAAAAGCCAAGGAAGCAGGGCAGCAGGGTTTGTCCTCATCACCTCGTGATTTTAGTATTTAGTTGGGTCTGTTCAGCCTGGAGAAGAGAAAGCTCCAGGGAGACCTTATAGCAGCCTCCAGTACCTGGAGGGGACCTACAGGAAAGATGGAGTGGGACTTGTTATAAGATAACGTGGCGATAGCACAAGGGGCAATGGTTTATAAACCAGAGCAGGACAGATTTGAATTAGACATTAGGAAGTTCTTTACTTTGAGGGTGGTGAGACACTGGAACAGGTTGCCCAGAGAAGTTGTGGATGCCTCATCCCTGGAAGTGTTTAAGACCAGGTTGGATAGGTCTCTGAGCAACCCGGTCTAGGGGGAGGTGTCCCTGCCCATGGCAGAGGGGTTGGAAATAGATGATCTTTAAGATCCCTTCCAATTCAAGCCATTCTATGATTCTATTCCCATAAAGCACAGCAAGATTGGGGTAAAGGTGAGGAGTGAACCCCTGGTCATCTCTCCTTTAAATTCTGATGTGGCTGAGCAAAGCACAACTGTTTCCTAAATACCATTTGAGAGGACCCTTGTTCTTCTTGGAAGCAAAGCTGAGCTTGAATGAGAGGCAGGTTGAACCCAGGGGAGGGAGACAAGTACTTGTAGCCTTTGCACCAAGGCATCCTCTGTCCCTGTCTGAAATTAGGCTAAAGACCTGCTGAAAAGCCTTCCTGAAAATGTCTGCTACTCCTTACAGGATAAAATATTGGGGTTTAGGGTGTGTTTTTTTTGGGGGGGAGGGGAGGGTGGGGGGTAGTGAGGGGGAGAGGTGTCACACAGGGAACTACTGGTGAGACACAACTTGCTGTGGCAGCAATGAAAGTATGCAGTGTGCATCACAGGCAGGCCACAACACCACTGAAACCATCTATAGCTCTTTACACAGATCTATTTATCAATGCACTTCTTTTCTCCAACAGCCTTCATTTTCTTATTGCATTTGTTTAAATAACACATTTATTTAACTAACTAACTAAGAAGCAGCTCAAGATGCAGGACTCTGTTCTCCAGCCTGCACTTAATTAATTGTGAGCTGCTTTAAAAATAATTTAGGACAAAGCTTTCCCATTGCACATTGCTGAAGTCTGAGACAGCTCCCTTGTTTTTACTGCCCAGAACACGTGCCAAGTGCTCACCTCTGCCCAGCTGTGGAAAAAAAACCACCAACCAACAAACCCCAAGCCAACCCAGCCTCTGTGATGACTGACTGGGGGAAAATCAGACAAAACGAGGTTGCTTTTTCTCTCTGCCCACCCCCACTTCAGGCAATCCTTTGCTTTGTCACCCAGTTCTGTTTTAAAAAAAAAAAACAACAAAACTAGATGTTTATCATTAGTATGTCACGTGAGGCAACTGTGCCAACTACTGTGATGGGCAGAGAGACAAGGCAGGTTCTCAGAGCCACGCCATTAGTCATGGTGACAACAGCTTCAGACGCTGAATTGCTCACATTAGGAAACAAAGTTAACCAATTTATTATTTTTAATAAAATAATTGCTTTAATGCAGTATTTAAAATAATTTTAAACATCTGATCAATAAGATACAGTACACAAATATGGAAAATGCTGCACTTTACATAAAAAGTAAAGCTAAGCATTTAATTATACAAAATGATTTTGCCTGATGCCATCAATACCTTGCAAACTACAGCTTAGTCAAAGTACTGCTCTTCTTTTATATATATATATATGCTATATATACATATATAAATAAATTACAGCATTCATTTACTAGATTTGTTTACTACTGTTCTAACCAAAAAAAAATATATATATAACCGATTCAAAACTTACTGAATTTGTTAACTATCTGCAGTGGTTCTGACAGTGGAAGGGATTCGAATCATCCCTTCCAGTCTTGAAGTAACATGCCAAATAACAAGGAGCTTGGTCCTTAACAGGAAAAAAAATAAAAGGTTTCAGCAGGAAGCCATTCAATACAGCCAGTGCCTTTCCCACCAGTCCTGGGAAAGAGCTGTGCTACGCAGCACTGTGCCATGGGGAGAAGGTTTAGGGAGATGGGTGACCCAGGGGCTTTTCCTTCTACCACAAGGCAGACTTTCCCAGCTAGAAGAAAACATCTGAATCTATTCTATCAGTCTTAATAATCTGGAGTCCTCCTCCTTACTGAATGGAAACCAGGCAAGTCTCTAAATACTTTCTGTTTGGGAAGTTTCCCTGTTGCGTCACATTAAGGTATTAAATCAATATGCTAAATAAAGCAGTGAATCCCGTGCTTTGCAAACACTGCTTTTTCTCCTTAAGAGAGTCTCCAGCTGCAAAGTTTCAATGCACCTCAAGTCCTCCCCTTTTTTGCAGTCAGCACAGGTTGCTTTTGTTCATTTCTTTCTACATCTATGCTCAAGTTCAATGCTATATTTATATCTACAGAAAGATAAACTACTACTTCTGTTTACCTTTCCTTTTTAGTCTCTTTCTCTCCATATATTCCAGTTTAGTAACTCCAAATATCCCCCAAGCATTGAAGTAGGATGGCCAAACTACACTGTCTGATGTACTTCAATCACAAGAACAACCAATTTGTTCACCTTCCCTCAGTCACTTTCTCAGAGGAAAGGGAGAGGGCAGTTGAGGTAAGGTTGAGGGGGGGAAAGCACCCCTCGCTCCTTTTGCTTGCTACTTTGCTCTCCACAAACGAGCACCCAGTAGTAACACTAACCCCAGAAAATTTAAGGAGATGCTGAGTCAGACAGGCAATACATTAGCATGTTGACTGGTTTATGATTAAATACAGTTGCCATGCTATGCAGTGCCTTTAAAGTGTTGTTTCCTTAAATAAGGTTGGATTAGAAGAAGGCACTATGTGCAGAACAGATGTTGCAGACTCTGGACTACTGAAGCAAGTGACACACATAAATTAGGGACATTTCAAGCCCTCGAAGCCTGCAAGACAGTTAAATGCAAGGAGGTGGTCAGGTGCTTGTGTGTGCAGCTCAGTGTTTTCACCGGTTTACAGACTGGTTTAAGCCAAATATTATTAAAAACCCTACAGGTGCTAAGTTAGGTATTCAATAAAAATGTTTATCTGTAAACAAGAGTTATCCTTACAACGGATCATATTCCAGATATTGGAATTTCAAGACAGTGCAATGATGCTTCAGTGTTTTCTTTGGCAGTAGACAGCAAGGTGAAAGGTAAAATTCAAATCACTTCAGAAGAGCACGGTACAAGGTCAGAGAGTGCTTCATCTCCTTCTCTTGTTCCATGCAGAATATCAAGTCCCTGAGACAGACGCGGGTTATTCTTGGACAGAGCAGCTGTTTCGTAAGGCTAAAACCTGATGATCTGGGAGTAATTCCATTGCCATTCAAACCCTAAATGAGGAAGGGAGAGAGAAAAAAAAATAAATTAGAATTCCAAGTAAACACAAGTTTTTAACCAAACTGATTGGAATATACTGCCTGCTTGCAGAAAACTAGCCTAACGTTCCGCTTTACATGTTGAAAACCAGCCATCCAGAAGCCTTTACAGATGAGATACTTTAAAAGACAAAGCAAGCACTTGCCAGCTGATGGTTTATTTCAGTCAAAGCAACCAGAAAATTCTATCTTTCTTGAACACTGTATTATTACAGTGAGATAAATAACTGCCCTCTCACTGTAGTCACACTACACAGCCCCTCACGCTGAGAAAGGACAAGCTCACTACGACGGTACCCCCGCAGCTCCTGTCCAGAGCCCCGGGTCGTGCACGGCTCTCACTCCCACTCTCACTCCCACTTGCAAACCCCCAAGCTCCCGATGTTCCCATCTCTTCTTGAAGAAAACTATCACTGCGAGTGGGCTCTAGCCTTGAAACACGGCCGGGAGAACATCTTCCCCCAGCCATCACCTGGGAATGCAACAAATACACCCGGTAAAAGGATCCGCGTGTTCGGGACGCTGTGTCTGAGCCAATCCATCTCAGTCGGCTGCCTCGCTTGGTTATGAAAGCACAATTGGTAGGAGATGATGATGTTCAGTCGTTCTACACTCAGGCTACTGGAATGAGCAACCCCCACGCATTCCAAAATGCCCCAAGATTTATTATTAGGGGCGGGGAGGAGGAAGATTACCATGAGCTGCACAATAGACTGGCTACTTATCTTGGAGCCAATCTATGCTACACAGCCAGTCTCTTATCACTACTGGAGGGTTGCTGGTAATGAATGCAATTTGTACAAATACGAGCGCTCAGTCTCTGTAACTTCAGCGAGGCGATGCCTGCCAGCATCAACACCACTTGGAGATGGTGTTGCTCGGATGCTGTGTTAACTATATCAATTCTTACCCTAACACTCTCTGCAAGACTTCAGCAAAATGACTTTGCCCACTTGGCTTAGAGAAATCTGGTTAAAACCCCCATATATTAGAAACAACCACCAGTGTTGGGCTATCTATAGCAATGAATGCTGCTGTTGTTAGGGGGGGGGAAGCACTGAAATTTATTTAAAAAATTAAGAGATTCACCAGAGAGCAGACACTAAGCCCAGAAAACCCAGGGCATACTGCAGAAATGGAAGCTGTATTTCTTACTAGCAGCAGGCAGGGTATTCAGCACCATTTCATTTGCTTTACAGTCGATACTATTAAACACTATGAAATGCCATCATTTGAAACTTTCAGTTTGTTAAATGGCTCGGAACAAACGTGTGCGTGGGGAAGACTGCTGGCCACATCGCGCAGAGAGGGCACTGCTGTCCTGGTAAGACACAAAAGGGTCACAGTTCAAGTTTGTCATATGACAACCCTAAAGGATCCAGGGAAGAAAAGACAGCTCTGCAATGCAGCTGGCAGCATGGGTTGAAAAGGAGGTCAGGCCAACAGGATGCAGCAGAAAGGCCCGAGGCAATGTTATAAATGAAACAAACCCCAAGGGTTTTCAGTAACCCGACAGCAATGCCCTTTATAATTCAAAGAACTTTATTTAGAGGGAAAATACTTTCATCTCGATAGTCATTAGACTAGAAGTTTTACCTTCAAAAAGGCACCAAACAAAGCCACCTCAATCCCCTTCACTCCCTTGCAAAAAGAAGGCAGACAGCACAAATCCCCCAGCCTGCTCTGGAAGCTGCTGGAGCTGTCAGATGCTACAAATAGGGCAGAAGTGCCAGGCTGCCTGCATTTGAGACAGAGTTATGGATTTCTTTATTCTTAAATTCTTACCCACCCTGCCCAGTGCAGAGATATAAAGTGACGTTATGCGGTAATGTCACATCCAAAGCCAAAGCTGCTCCTGGACTCCTGTTTGCTAAGACAGGAGTCTAAGGCAGTTCTACCAAGTTTTATGTAGCATCACACTGGCTTATTAGAGCTACTGAGTACAGCATGCCAGGGGCTCTCTGACTCGTTACTGAACACATCTAAACCAACAGCTGCTGCCACATACAAGTTAAAAGAAAAGGTCCTTCTCTCAAAGTGCATGATGGTCTAAAATTAAAGAAGCCAACAGACAGCCTAGGTCATTCCAGTACAGACTGGGACTGCATGGGGGAACTCCCTCTGAAATAAGTTTATACAGAGATGAGCACTAACTCCTTTTAGCTACTGTCCTCCACAGCTGCATCGAAACACTGCTCTTTCATGGTTTTGTTTTGGACTCTGGACCAAGCAGTGAAGGGTGATGCACTGCCTGGCTTTTTGCAATAGAACATTTAGAGAACCAAAAGTGAAAACACTTGAAGTTAAGATGCCATCTCCACATCAAAATGAACCATCACAGGTGCCTCTGTTCATGTCCAAAACCTGATTTAAGAAGTGCCCAACTCGAAGCTCTCCAGCTGGTAAGTCAGGTAAGGTACTGTGGCTCTGCACCACTGGAAACCGTGATTGCAGTACCAAAACCAGCAGCTGGCTTAAAACCAATCCCAGGAAGCCACAACAGCAGCAGTCCTGCTTTTGACCCACCCTCAGAGTCAAGACAAATCAGCAGCTTTGCCAAAGCAACACGCTGTAGCCCTTTCCTGATCCTGAGAGCCTGGACAGAGTGAGAGCCTGGACAGAGATCAGTTGCTCTCACTGATATTGGCAACAGAGGACACCATGAAGCTCTTGCTGTAGTCCCACGCCTGTTGCGCAGCTCAGTTTGTGGAGAGGTTGCTCCTGAAGCCTGTTTTAAGATCTCTAGAGCTCTCTCCAGTGGCTGGACTGGGAATTAAACACCAACTCTCTGAAAAGGCAACAGTGAAGTTGATACAGAGCCACAGCTCACATCAAGGCTCTTCCCTTACCAGAGCTACCATCACCACATTAGTCCCAGTCTCCAAGGTATTTGGAGCATGGGATCTACAAGTCTGGATCACAGGTACTGACAAGGATCTCAAATCCGCTTAGAGCTGCTCTACAGGCCCTGTTACAAAGCTCCCAGGTTTCAGACACCTTCCTTCCACCGAGATTGGGTGAGCTGTTCCTGCTGGTGTACGTCCTCCCCTCTCAAATTCAATGGTGTCACACCAATCACATTCAAACTTTTAAACTCTTGAGAGGTGGGGCACTTCAAGGGACTAAAGTGTTCCGTCAAATGTTAAAGGTCAAGCCAAGAATTCTTACTTCAATTTTTGGTGTGGCACGAACACACCCCAGTCCCACAGCCAAGATCCCAAGAGAGAGACCTGTCCTTGCAGCCCCGCTGCACGTTACAAACCCACCACCAGCAAAAGGAAGCAAAGTCACGAGACAGTTTCCAATGACATCTCCAAACACTGAAAAATTACAGTTGTGTGCAGCAGAGATGTTGTCCAAGGGTGGTAAGAGCCCCTAACGAATTGGAGCAAAAGCACCAGGTTCAACCCCCAGTTTTGTCTCCTGCAGTCACATTGAGGTTGGGGGTATCTGCAGCCTGTACATTAGAGTCCCAGCCATCAAACACAGAACACACTTGGAGTCTCCCAGGAGGAAAAGAAGTTTAAAATCCCTTGACCCATTGTGGAGTGCTCAAACACTTTTCTGGGCCTCCCCCAGCAGCAAGGGAAGGAAGGAAGGGACACTGTCTGGGTTGTGATAGGTTTGCTCGTACAAATAAACACCTCATTTAGGCCAGAGAAAAAGTGAAAGAAGTTGATACTACTTTGGTGACAAGCCAGCCTACTGATGCTGCCCATTCTAACAAGCCTCAATCTGATCAAAATACCCCCCACATTCACAATACTAAAACAATACATGACTCAGTATTTATATGTTTGGGTTGTTTGGTTTTTTTTTTTTAAGTAAGCTTAACATTGTTGGGGTGTTTTGGGGATTTATTTGTAATAAAAAATTGGGGATTTGTAATAAAAGAACACCTTATAGACATTAGGATAGATCAAGCCAATGTCTGAAAGGTGTGGATCTCTACGTACAGGCTGCTCCTCGTGCAGCTGAAAACAAACATGTATATTCATGATGGTATCTGCAGCCTAGAAAGAAGCCTCACGAAGCTGTCAGATCTACAGAACAGAGAATGCTACTCAACTGCGTGTTTTTAACTCAGGTTTCACTGCAACATTCCTACAAGTCCTTTCAAATGTAGGCAACAACATGTTTTACATATTGAAACAAATTACTGCAAATGTAATGTCAGTTTATTCTCTATTATGCCTGAGATTCATGTACGCATGTCACTTCGTATGGCTACATCAGATGCTTAATCTGTACCTGGAGGTAATGAATACTATACAAATATGTCATGTTAGTTAATAGACAATTATTAAGCTGAAATTTTCTGGCTCTTTGCCACATCATTTTAAGCAATGTATTGTCAACTAAATTATAAATCTCTTGACCCTTCACATGTCATCAACATTTGCGCGCTACCAATATGTTCAGCCTAAAGCTACAATGCAATTAGTCATTTAAATTGCAGATATCTTTCACACGTAAGAAGAATTAAGTTCATCTGTAGCACAGAGAAGGCACGGTATGGGCCAATGAACTGTATTTCTGAAGCACATGAATGGCAGTCGAGAATATTTTTGCCTATTTACACGGGGAGAAAATTCCCATCAAGTGTCTGGCCTCGACTGACAGCAGCCAGTAAATTCAGTGCTGAAACTGAAACTCTCTGGCTGGCAGGGCTGTGCTGAGGTCTGGCAGAGGATAAGTAAGATACTGAAGCCATATCTTATAACTGCAGTAACACTTTTAGCTCCCTTTCTTCCCCAAAGGTGTGAACATGCTGTAGACTCTTCAATTGTCCAATAGCTTGATTAAGAGCCAAACACGGAAATCAAGAGTCTCCATACATTAAGCATAGGCAAAGTAGAAGAAATACAAATATCTCCTGTATCACTTTAGACCTATGGGCTGGGGGAAAGGGTAGTAGAGACAGGAAAATAAACACAGAGAAAGGGAGGGAAACTCCTGAAGTGTAGGAACAGATTTTGTAGCCTGGCTCTGAACACCTACTTATATGCAAGTGGTCTAAGTACAGTTTAAAGTGGCTGCTTTTAAATTCATTTTCTGCAGCTTTGCAGAAGATACCTCTGCAGACTGCCGTGCACTGATGTCAAGCACCAGCCAGCAGCCTCTCTGCACGCCATGGGCAGACAGGGAGCAGCAAACCCATCGTTATTCACCACGGAGCGAACTTCTGCATTTCATTCACATTTAGACACAGTCACATCTTGAACACCAATACTAGATTTGATGAATTATGCTAGTGTGTCCTCTCATCAGAAGTGCTTATGGTCAAAAAGGCGTCAGTAACAGCTACTGCTTATAAGAGCGTAAAGCCACATATTCCTTCTCTGTCACACAGCCCCCCCTGCAAATGCCAAAAAAACCCAACCCAGCAGTGGTATGACTGTCACACAGTGGAAAAACCAAAACATAGCTCTTCCCTGACCATTTAGAAGAGTTGGGGTTTTCTTTCATTCTGCGGAAACGTTCTTCCTAGGTCAGCCTAAAGAGCATTTTAAGGATGCACCACATCACGATCGTGTTTAATCCACATGCATACTGGCATCCTAAGCTGGAAAGCAAGAAGGCTAAGTTTAAGTTCTGCTAACAACGATCAGATGTGGCAGAGACCGAGCTCTAGAGGAGAAGATGACAAGCTTGCTTTCTCCACCCACAATCAATACTAAAAATGGAACAATGACCAGTGTGGTTAAACAAGACATTTCTCCCATTTCTCCATGCCAAACTTCTTCCCAGAAGGAGAACATGAGCTTATTTGTAGACTGCTGTATTAGATGTGCATCGCCCTGGAAGTATCACATTATTTTATGCATGTTGGCCAGAGCTAGGAGTTTTGACAGAAAGAAAGTACTTGAATGGCTCTGCACTGACCCCAGGGTATCAGCTGTATTATTTACTTCTGCAGCAGCTACTTGCAGTAGCCTAAGTTTCCACAGCAGACTTAAGACTACAAGTGGCAAGGCAAGACCCACACATATTAACCAGTCTCAGCGGTGGACAGAGTAGCCACCAGCAGTATCTGGAAGGAGGAAGTTTCTTTTGCCATTGGATCACACAAAAAGAAAGAAAAGACACAAGATTTACCCTTGAGTCACTCAACACGACCAACCTGGAAGAAGGTGAGTGAAGGGCACACCACCAACAGCACTTCGGGGCAAAAGACACCGCACCACTTACAAGCTGTTAACAAGTTATTATTGAGCCAGAAAATGGATGAGAAGCAAGTAGACCTCCCCCAGAATTACACAGCAGTGCAGGTATCCAAGTAAGTTTTCCTGTATAAAGCAGAAGAATGGTCCACCCACAGCCTTCAGAAGCTGACCATAACAGTAACTGCCAGTCTCCCAGCTTGACTCTCAAAAACCTATCTATTTTTCCACCCCTTCCCTTCTGTATGATACCGCACAAATGTACTGCTCTCAGTTCGAGGCCAAAGATGAACTGGGACACCTTTAGATAGAAGGAAACAAAAAGTTTAAGAATCACAGTCAGAAAAAAAGCTTTAAATATCTGTAAGGGTTTTCAACCTTCTATGATTCATTTCAGTGAGAATGAGACAAAGCTGTTTCCAAAATGTCATCAGAAAAGCATTAAAATTTAATCCAAAATAATGCCTGACTATTTCTCAGCATTGAAAACATTATGGGGCATGTTACCAACCAATAAGTATGAAACAGAACAAAGAAACAGGAAAAATAATTCTGTGGCTTCAAGTTTACTTTTTTTGATTGGTTTTTGAAGTGTTCTCCCTTCTCAAGATGAGTTGTTTTTCAATTCTTCCCAGCCTTCATTCATTACTGTTCACCACATGCCCCCAGAAAAGGAAAAGAGGTGGGTAACAAACACACAAACCCCAAAACATGTATGAATATAATCCAAAGTGCTCTCCCCCTCATTGTATCCAAGAGTGTCCAGAGGGACCAGAATGTGAAACATGAAGATATTACCACCTCTGGAACACAAGTAGCACCAATTAACACATTTTCAAAATAGAGGAATTTTCTTACCAGGGCTTTCTCAAATTACTCTTTCTGAACAATACTATTCAAATGTCAAGTTGTAGTGAAGTGAACATGCAAAACTACCCCAATTAGGGTTTCCACCCAGAAGGGGAAAAGAATTATATTGATTTTTTTTTTTTTTTTATTAGGCCTAGAGTACTAGCCTTATTTTTTTCATTCCATGGATTTGCCCCTACTGCTGTTTCAGGTTTAGAGATACATAAGCAATAACTCTGGCAAGATAGCTTACCCTTTTTATATTGGTTTCAATTCCAAATTAGTTGACACTCTTCTGAGCAAGAGTCTCTTTCTTGATTTGCTACCTGCTGCACTATAAAGAGATGTGGCTGCTGGTAAATAGGCTTCTAGCTGTAAAGCACATGCTCATTTCACCACACATTTGAGTCTCCAGCTTAAAATAATCCATAATAGGTCTCTTTAAAAAAAAAACAAACAAGCAAAGAGAGCAGAATTTTGGAGAACAAGAATGTGCAGGAATTGGGCATTCAACCATCCCAGTAAAAAGACTTTCTAGAAGAGGTGCAAATCTAGGTGGCAGAGCACAGAGGAAGTAGATACTTAGGGCTGAAGAACCATCCCAACACCTACTTGTTTGTGGAGAAAGAAGGAAACATGGCATGCTAACAAAATGCTGTTTTTAGCCCTTCACATGTACTGTTATAGCAACAGAAGGCAGCAGATCCACACCAACCCAGGCTGCTGAGCTACACTCTTCCACTCTTCCATTTTGGTACTGAATAAAGAAAGGCAAATAGGTAACAAATTTTCTTACAGAGTTTCACTGTTTTAATACATACTGTATCTGATTATTTCTCCCGTCTCCCCAGACACCTTAGGGCTTCAGTTTACATCAATCATGGCTTAAAACAATTCCTTTAATTATTGCAGTAGGCAATGATAAGAAGAGGCTGAATGGAGTCAACGTTGCTCTAATCTGGCCATAAGAGATACAAACATCGTACAAAGAACAGTATCCAAGGAAAGCTGAAGTCTTTAGTTAAAAAACCAAATGCACCGAGCATCAGTGATTTCATTCAACACTGTCAAAGGATCATTCATATTCAGGAGTAACTTCTTCCATCATACCCGTCTACCATGATATCAGGCTTTTAAAAAAAATAATAAAATAACCCCCCAAAAAATGTCAGAGGAGCATTATGCGCAGATTTACCCCTTGCCATTGCACAGTCTAAGTCCTGACATCTAAGATTACTTGAGAGTAAAGCTGTCTGTATTTGTAATTTGAAATGAGAAAGTACATCCTGCCTGTTTAAATTATTCTCAGACAGGTTGCCCAAAAAGATGATTTTAAAGATGCCCAAATGTGCGTCAGCCTAAGGCCATATTGTACTTGCTTTCAGTTTCAAAGACCTCCTTTCATCTCTGAAGAATGGAATGTTGTTTACGGCTCAGGATGTTTTGCCATGTTATCATGAATGTATTACAAATGTTCTGCTTCTTGAACTAGAGAGCGTTTGTCAAAACCATTCTTTATTCTACATGAGAAGTCTTAAGCCTTTTATAAACCCTACTCCGATATATTAGGACACTTAAACAGCCTTCTCAAGTTTGCTATCCTGCATAATTTCACAAAAAAAATTAAAAAGGTCTGCAGAGATTTGCCTTCTGGTAGCACAAAGCCTAAGTGCTAGGCTCTGGAATGCAAGAAACAAAAGGAGTTTCAGTGGCAAAGTTATTTTCACCTACTGCCCTTACGACTCAGTTTAGTTGAAGCAGCCTATATGAGAAGCATCTTAAAATACAGCGGGTAAATTTGTGACAATGAAATGCTATCAGGTTTATGGTCAGTTTTAGGCATGTTACGTCCACGTCCTTTTCAACTGGCAATGTAAATAATGGATCATCGCCTTTCCGTAACAACGCTGTTATCTGTCTCACTCTGGCACAAGCTCGTGAAGCTTTTAATAAAGCAGACATACCGCAGACGATGAGAAATAACTGAAAAGTACCTAACAGGCAGACTTGTTAAATATTCAGAAACAAATCCGGCAATAATTACAGAAAGGCACTACGAAGAACAGGAATAGTTACTCGATAGAAGCTCGGGGGAAGAGGAGAAAAGGATGGGGAAAACTGTTCTTGTGCTAGACACATTTTTTCAAGTTTTACCAGTGGCACTACATAAAAAAAAATAAAATTACTATACCTTCAGCCTCATGTGAAAGTGCATTAAAAAACTTCAAAGAACTGAAGAATAGCTGCTCAAAAGCTGGGAATGCTGCTTGCTCAAGCTAGACTAGATACAGAATCCCTCAGTTCACTGCTGGTAAACAGGGACCATTCAAGGAGCAAATTATAGAATCACAGAATGCCCCAGGTTGGAAGAGACCTCCAAAGGTCATCTAGTCCAACCCCACTGCAGGGAACAGGAACATCCTCAACTAGAGCAGGTTGCTCAGAGCCTCATCATGCCTGACCTTGAACGTCTCCAGGGATGGGGCCTCCACTACCTCCCTGGGCAACCCATTCCAGTGTCTCACCACCCTGATGGTAAAGAACTTCTTCCTAACGTCAAATCAAATCTACCCTGCTCTAGTTTAAAATTGTTGCCCCTCGTCCTGTCATTGCATGCCTTGTAAACAGTCCCTCCCCAGCTTTCCTGTAGGTCCCCTCCAGGTACTGGAGGCCTCTAAAATGTCTCCCTGGAGCCTTCTCTTCTCCGGGCTGAACAACCCCAACTCCCTGCTCCAGCCTTCTGACCCTTTGGACCCACTTCAACAGGTCCATGTCCTTCTTGCGTTGAGGGCTCCAGAGCTGGACACAGTAAATTTTGTCTCCATGTCAAAAAACAGACCAACCAAAAAAAACAGAAATAGGTCTCTTACCACAGTCCAGGCTGAGGGAAACCTACTGGACAAATGTCACCACTGTCTCAGATTGCAAATAACTGAGCTTTATACAAGGCCCTTCCAGACTCCATTATGCAAAAACGCCAGAGTATTTTCAATCCCAGCTTCTATTTAAGCTTCCTAGGCTACAAGAATGAAAAATACTTAAGGTTTTTCAGGACCAACCATTTCATGTAAGAGAATTTCCGCTTCTTACAGGGAAGGATAAAAACAATTCAGTGTGAAGGTACAACAACATGCAACTCATCTCCGTACCTCCAGCCCAGATCCAGTGTTTGATGAATCCAGTGGTCTTTTCTTCCTTGGTCCAATGGCTGCCAAAGCTGTGAGGTTGGCTTCTCTTTGCTGCATTTGTGCTAGCTCCATCTGTTGCATCTAATTAAAAAAGAAAACAGCCACATTAATTATGATATAGTGTCCTAAAGGTCTTGGTTTTATTTATGGCAGCTTCAAACAGCTCTGCAGCCCCTACTGAAACAATGTATTTCACAGCATCTTTTCCTGTCTTTCTGGACACTTAATTCCAATGCTCAGTCAGACCTTGAAACACCAACAGCCCTACAGATAGCACTGTGTAAGTAACACTTTTTATGGAGAAACACATTGTAGTACCAAGGCAGCCTTAGAGAGAGCTTTGCTGCTGGTTCCTTGGCTCATAAGCTTTGCCATTTCTGATAACAGAAAATATTGATCAGAACTGAGTTCATCCAGACAGCTTTTAAACACATCCAGGGATGGTGATTCAACCACTCCCCTGGGCAGCCTGCTCCAGTCTTTGATAACCCTTTTGATACAGAAGTTTTTTCTCATGTCCAACCTAAACCTCCCCTGGTGCAACTTGATGCCATTTCCCCTTGTCCTACCAGTTGTGACTTGTGAGAAGGGACCAACCCCCACCTCTCCACAACCTCCTTTCAGGTAGTTGTAGAGAGCAATAAGGTCTCCCCTCAGCATCCTTTCTTCACGCTAAACAACCCCAGCTCCTTCAGCTGCTTATTCTCAAGACCCTGCACCAGCTTCATTACCCTTCACAAAACATCAGTTCTCAAGACAATGACTTCACGCTGTATTACCCAAACCCAGCACTCAATATTGCCATTCTGAAACATCCTATTATCCAACCGAAGAGGATGCTGTCAGCTCACTTATATTTTTAGTTTTCCCAGTACATATTTGAATCTTCAGGCATATCTGAAGCAAATTAGAGACACACGGGATGTATTTATCTCCACTCACCTCCAAAAACTGCTCAATGCAAAGAAATCCTTAGAAACAACCTCTGAGTTAAGTAAACTTGGGATGGAAGAGAAACCCATAGTCAAGAGGATTCATAGAAAAGAAGTTTTCTCTCTGCATTTCAAGGTACATTCTACTTCATTCTATTCAATAACTATAGACACCAGCTGCTCTGGAGCTCAACCCAGTGAAGTCTGCAGCCAGATAGGCTATTTAAAGAAAAATGGTGCTTCGGTGAAAGATTCCTAAAAGGACACCCTTCCTTGTAAGACTTAAACTACACACACTTACAATTTTGAGCAGAAATCAGGGACTGCAAGACTTTGCCATATTTAAATTGAGAGCAGTTGGTTATGGAAGTTAGCCTTTAGCTTACAGAAATGCAGTAGTACTTCTATGCTAGATACCATCACTCACCCCACTACTCTTGCTTTTGTGTGCTGTGTAAACACTTATTTATCAGAATTCATTCCATTCTGAATGGGGTTTTGTTTGGTTTTTCAAAGTATACAGTACTGCTTCCAAGAATATTTTAGAGTCTATAAGGTTTTATGTCCCTTAAACTTGAAAACTCCTGGTGTTCTGTAACTGTGCAAGGTTACCTCCAGCCAGCCTACTTGCATAAAACACTCAACATAAACTTCTCTTCAATCTCAGTCTTAAATATTTATATTCAGGAACACATTGCAATGGATCGGGGATGGAAGAAAATAAGACTAAATCCAAAAAAAGTAACTTGAAACTTCACAAGCTCTGTGCAACTCCGAGGCTTAGAAGCTCTTTTTATACGATGTCTTCATCACTCCCTGGATTAGACGCGAGTAAGAAAATACTGAGATTCTTTGGCAGAGACATTCTGACTTCTAGCCCCAGCTGCTCAGGCCTCCGACACCTGGAGGCACCCCCACTTAGAGGCAACCCCAGAGCACCCCTGTAGAAGTACACTCTCCTGCTAGCAATGCTGCTCAGTTGTCACAGTGGTTGCACAGACACTTCTCGCCATGGCATTCTGGCATGCCACACACATGGCATCCCTCTGGGGGCAAATTAAATTCCAAAAAGTTCCACTGACAAAGAAAACCAGAAGGGAAAAGTTTATTTGCTTTACTTTTAACAATAATTACACTTCAAATGAAAAGGACTTTTAAAACTATTAAACTGTAAAAAAAAAAAATCCCCAAACAAAAGCCTTTATTAACCTAAGCTTGTGCTTCCATCTGTGGGAGTCATTAGAAAACATATCCCCCCTCTCCCTCAGCCCTATAAATCACATACACACCAGCTCCACTGCAGTAAGACAGGTCAAAAACGGGTGGCTGCTGAACATTTTGTCACTGGCCTAAAGCACCACTGAAATTAGACCCCCCCCTCTCCTTTTTACAGCAGATATTGGTGGGTAACCTTGGTAAAGACCAAAGACAAGAGGCAGAGCTATGAATTAAATATCTAGGGGGTTTTGGGTTGGCATCAACACAGGATGGAGGGGAGGGGGTTGAGTGCCTCTTGGCACTGCTGCTCTGGCTGAGGACTGGGTAGAACCTGGCCACCATCTCCATTTGCCCCACGCCATTCAGGCTGACAAAGCGTCCCACCGACACAGACACCATGCAGGAGCCAGCAGTGCTGGTGCAGGGCAGTGCTGGCAGAAAACCCTTCAATACAAAGGATGGGTCGACAGTTGGTGGATGGTATGAAAACTGTGCCCTTTCTAGAAACAGGACTGATGCATCTTTGACCATGCAATTCTCAAGACAATGCTGGAAACCCACATGTTACCGTCACCTACTCTCCCCAGTGCACCTCCCTCCTCATAACCAGTCAAAGGAGTTTTCATATCAGGCAGAATCTCACCAGTGTTTTGGAGAAAAAGGAAAATAAAGAAATCATAGTCTTGTTGCATTCTATACAACTCGGGGGTTTTTGTGAGAACATAATTAAGACAAATGAATTTAAACACTCAATCTCCATAATGGACTCAACAGATCCCCATTAAATAATATGGGCAGGCATCCAAATTACCCTGCTGAAGCCAGCAAAATCATCTTTTCATCAAGTTTTGTTCCATTAAAAAGCGTGAGATTAAATGTCCAAACATTGTGTGAGCAGCTAAAAGCACAGGATAAGGAGAAGACATGCAGATAACATCAAGGGATACCTGAGGATACTGGCTGGTTAGCTACTGCTGGGTTTTCCTAAACAAGATTAGGAAAGAGCAAGAGGCAACTACGTTGACTCAAATCTTTCATTAACAGACAGTTGTGCAGCACACAAGTTAGGGCAGAAAGATGACTGCAGCAAGTGAAAGCCAGTGAAAGTGGTGCATACACTCGATTAAAATAGAGCACAGAGAAGCTGCATCTAGCACTGTTTTCCTTCCAAGGGCCAGTTTTATTAATATTGGTGCCTCTGACTAAAATAGGATACAAATAGAAGTTGTCATACCTAGGTTTGTAAGTTGAAAACAGATTGATTTCCCCCCCGCCTTGAAGACAGAAGTGTGTGATGGCTGTTCAAGAGGAGCACAAACTAGCAGGTTTCCCCTCAACTGGACCTACTTCAGCTGCTGAAAGATGCTGCTGTTCCACCACGATGCACGTTCTATTCAAAATTCATTCCTCAAGAAGGGCACTGAGAGGGGACAGTCTCCAGGCAAGAGGCAAATGAATGTTCATGCTCCTTCTCCCCTCTTTCTGATTTTCACATACGCTAAGAATCGCAGTACAAAGAGTTCTAAAAACCTGTGTATAAAGATCAAATTGCTATGAAAACGTCTCAGAACTTGTAAAATAGTCTTTGTTGCTGCTGGCCTTTTTAATAATAAAAATAGAGTTTAAAGTCTGGTCTTGCAGCAAGCAGGAATCTCTAGGGTGACACAATAACCATTTTAGTTAATCTGACCTGCAGCACAAATCAAGAAGGTACGTTTTAAAGTCCTCCCTTATAGTGAAATGGCATTTGCAGCATGGCTGTAATCACACAAAATGAAAGGTTTTAAAATTGACCTCTCTGTTCTTCACTCAATCCTCTACTGAGAAAAAAATATTTCTTTTCCTGCTCACAGAAATTCTCTCTCACGTCTCATACTCCATATTTCAGAAAATATGCAAAAATCTATTTTTACTACTACACCAAAGACATTTTGGTGGCTTCTTAATGTTAACAATTACATTTCAAGTGGCATAAGAAGACAAAAAGTACATCAGCTATGAGGTGCCAAGATTTATTTTTTTTTTTAAAGCAATACTGCAGGTTGGTTTTAAACCCTTTCAATTACAAAGTACGTGATACGTGGTTGTTAGCATTAGCAGAGCTCCAATAATTCAAGTTATGCAAATCTCACAAGTTTTTCCCTAAACACTTGCAAGCAAGAATCCCTTAAAAACAACTGAGGAAAGTAAAGAGTATACTCCAGTACAAATCAAGCCAACTAATCCACACCAGCTGATCCATGATGTGTACAACAGCAGGTGGCTCTATTACCAAAACAGGGGAATGGAAGAGCTACCCAGCTGAACACAAGTTTGCCTTCAAAAAAGGAGTAATGAAAACCCTCCTGTCTGGTCACAGAGTACCCAAAACAGAATGTGGTATTTCACAGAATCATTAAGGTTGGAAAAGACCTCCAAGATCATCAAGTCCAACTGTCTACCCAACATTATCGTGACCCCTAAGCCACGTCCTCAAGTGTCTACCCGTTTTTTTGAACGGCTCCAGGCATGGTGACTCCACCCCTCCCTGGGCAGCCTGTTCCCATGCCTCACCACTCTCTCAGTATAGACATTTTTTACAGTCATCCAGGACCTCCTCTGTTAACCAGAACTGCTGATAAATGACAGAGTGGCTTGGCAAGCTCCTGAGCCAGTTCCCTCGGTACGCTTGGGTGGATCCCATCCAGCCCCATAGACTTGAAGTGTCCAGTTGGTGCAGCAGGTTGTTAACTGCTTCCTCCTAGATTGTGGGAGTTTTATTCTGCTCTTCATTCAGCTTTATTTGGTATAAACTTTCATGGAAGACAAGCCACATGAATACGTTACCCTCTAGATCCTCAACAACAGTTTTACCAGGGAAGATTTCTCTAAAGGTAGAGAGAAGAAATTCAGCATCTGAATTGGCCAGGGCTCACAGAGCAGTAGAAGGTCTGAGGTTAAAGAAAAGCCAAATGACCAGCATGATGCTGGCAGATAACATGCATCTCAAGAAATTCACAGCATGGTCCACTTCTACAGGAGCTTCAGTATGCAAAGTACTAGGAAATAAATGAAGGTGTTTCTTTTCTCTACTCAGATTTAAGTGCTAGAAACTTATGTTTAGAAAACAACAACAAACAAATCAACCCCTGAAAAAAACCCCAAACCCCCAAAACTACAACAACAATAAACCAAGCAAAAATAGTCTTGGCAATACAATAACAAATAAATACAGCTGCACGGATGTAAACGAGCTCAGAAAAAATGCTGATAAGATAGACAGGGAGGCTAAACACCACAATTCTGGACTTGGTTGTAATGTATAGGGAAAGACTAAACAGCCTATGTACAAGATATTGGGGTTGATATAAAGGAAAAAAGTGGGAATGTCTCCACTGATGACATTGTAGGCTGACAGAGTATGGGACAGATTAAATAAATATTTAAAATAACAGAAGAATGGCAGGAAAAGAAACCAGGGAAGGCTGAAGACAAGTTAATGTATGCCTAAGGGTAATGTGTGCTATCCTGCAATAAGTACATCAGGAGTAATAAAAGCACTGAAGTAGATGAACAAGAATTTGTGTAAGACTTGCAGGGGGAGAAAAGCAAGAATATAACCATACAAAACAAGGCAAAAGCCCCCGATTCTTTCAGCTTCCACAGGAAGAAATTAAACAATAAATTAATGAATATTAAGATCCAAAGTAAGTCAAAGCAACTGTGACCAAATATCAACATTCCCTTTTTTTTCCATCTTGCATCAGTGAAAAAGGAACCTCAACACCTAGGTGGGTCCTTACTATTGCCCTTTACAGGACATTTTTAAAGAACTAAATATTGAGGTACCTTTTAAGTGGGGCCACTTACCCCACTGCAATGACTTCTCTCTCTTCTTTCTATCCATCCCTTTTTCCTGACCATTTTTTCCCAAGTTGCACTGGGTTTCATTGTGTCCTCCATTTAGTGCTTCAAAAGTTTTCTACTGCTCCCAGTCACTTCTCCCTTCATTGTCTTTGGAGAAAAAGAACTCTTTTTTTTTTCCTTCACATTCCCTTTAAGCATTTTAAGGAACTTGTGACAAAAATGAAAAATAAACCTTAAAAAATCTGTTTTCAATCCCGAGCCTCTCGCACTGGTTGTCATAAAGCTCAATGAGCATTACTGCCTCCAGCCTCTACCTTTCCTATACAAAATTTTGTGCCCTTCAGGTTGAATGCAGCTGAATAGCAGACATCTCATATGGGGGACATTCTCTGAGGAAAACTGACATCTGAAGGCTGCATATTTAAACATTTACCATCCTCTCCTCTTGCCTAGAATGCAATTTCTCTTCTTGCAATTGCTTCCTTTCAAACTGTTTTAATTAGCCATACAATTAGTTTTCAGCGACTTTTCCCTCCGTTGTCATTTAGATTTAACAGCAGAAAGGCAGAGTGGCACATACCAGTTGGATACGCAGCCCAAACTCATGACAGGGCCCTACGCAATACTGTACATTTCTTTTAGGTTAATATTCCACATACATGTTTCAGTGGCAGAACAGGTCCTGGCTGTGTCCCCCGTGACATCTGTGTAGAACTCAAAGGGTGAAATAACATGTTTTGGGGAACAACAGAAAATTTTTCTGGGGTAGCCATGAAGTAATCTACCCATAGAGGAAGAAAAAAAAAATGTTCCCTTCTGTTGCTAGTTGGCATTCCCCAATATATAAATGATTAACTTCCCACAAGAATTCAAGAAAAAAAATCCAGGGTACACCAACTTCCTAACTCCTTTTGCCCATTCTCATTAAGAATTTCCAAGGTGTGAAGTGTGCACTGCCTTTTACTGGGTTTGTTTTTTTGTTCTGTGTCACAATTATTGATGCATTTCTGTGTATTCTGAACATCTCGAACATGCTTTCCCCTGCACAGTCCCATCAGCTTGCCTTACTTGGAGGCCCAGGAAGTCTCCAAGTGCCAAACATTGAGCTCTCTGGATGTTTTCAGACACTGTCTGGACTATTTTTGTTGCAAGGCTCAAGTATAAAGGCTACATCACGCCACTGAATATATTCTGTGGTTTTTGTTTCGGAGGCTATCACTTGTGTGAAGACCGCTCAATGACCATCTGCATTATCACAACAGGGCAGTGTCCAGCTCTTGCAAGACATTACTTTAAAACCAACCACAGTTCTTCCCAGTGGAAGATACTGTGAATGCTTTGCAGCTGCTGTGGCACTGCGTGTTCATTCTCTCCATCTTGAGGTCTCAAAGGGTACAGAACATTTATGACTTAACTTCAATCTGCAGGTTTCTCCATCTCATCCCACAGTGCACCCAACCCTTGTTCTTTGGCTCTCCACCATCATCTTTTTGTCCCAAAATTTCCCCCATTAGCAAGTTTCTAATTCAAGGCCATCGTTCCATGTCACATGTCCACTATGGTCTCCCAGAGAAACTTAAAAAAGGCTGTTTAAAAATCCAAGAACAGGCTTAATGGAGTTTTGGGAGCTTTTAGTTTTCACTAAATAAAGCCAAGTTGCCATCACCTTCCAGCCAGCTGGCTTTAGGGTATCCGATGCAGTATCTCACTCCTTCAAAACATCCACATGAAGACCACATCAACAGGGAACCGGTTCATTTTTCAGTTTGCTCAAGAATCTAAAACTTTACAGGGTTTCCATCCCTGCTTTTCTGCGAGACTCATAACGCGCCGAACCTCTGACAATAGCCATTTGTTATTTGTAGGGCTGCACTGCAGGGCAACAAAATTTATGCCTGTTCAATAATCCTGCCTTTTTTTTTTTGTTGTTTTTTATAAAACATGCAGAAGCAAGAAACACTACAGAACAATAAAGATAATATAAATCAGATAATTAAGCAGAAGCTCTCAGGATGTCACTGAAGGCTCATAAAAAGCCAATTGATCGCGATGAGATCTTACTTTGCTTGCAGCGTCTTGTTTGCTTTTTTTGAGAGGTTATGGTTAACAAGGGAGTTTCCTTTTCCCCTGCCACAGGAGTGGTCTTAAAAGAATTTGAACCATTAGGTCCAGAAGACTGAACACAGAAGCAGCAGAAGAGGTGTGGGGGGAAGAACAGGAAACAATCAGCTTGAAAATGCGGGTTGAAGATGGAAGGGAGAGCAGCAAAGAATCGGGTTACAGTTATCTGAGAATGTGAGAGGAAATAAAGGAAGGAGTTAGGATGGACACAGGAAACAGAAAAAAACCAAAAGGATTATTTTTGAAAAAAGATACTACAGAAGAACTAAATTTCAGTCATTACTATATAACACCCAGGAACTCACGGGAAGATGTTTCTAATGGGTTTTATTTTTGTCTCTACAAAAAAACCAACCTAACAAACTAGAGTTTCCTATTTTCCTCCTAGTCAGCTGATACTGAAGGTATCAAATTTTCTCAGCATCTCCTGTACTGCAGCCTTGGGATATCTGTGTCAAAATCCTAACAGTGAAATACACAAGTGCAGCAAGAAGGCAAAACCAAGAACTGGAAAGGCCTGTGCAGTTGTAAGTGAACAGAACTGGTGGAAGAGCAAGCAATGGAACCTAATGAAGTTCAACGAGGACAAGTGTAGAGTCCTGAACCTGGGGAGGAATAACCCCAGGCACCAGTACAGGTTAGGGGCTGATCTGCTGGAAAGCAGCTCCATGGAGAAGGACCTTGGAGTCCTGGTGGACAGTAAGTTCTCCATGGGAGAGCAATGGCCCCTTGTGGCCAAGAAAGCCAATGGTGTCCTGGGGTGCATAAAGAAGAGTGTGTCCAGCAGGTCGAGGGAGGTTCTCCTCCTTCTCTACTCTGCCCTGGTGAGACCACATCTGAAGCACTGTGTCCAGTTCTGGACTCCCCAGTTCAAGACGGACAGGGAAATGCTAGAGAAAGTCCAATAGAGGCTATGTGGATGATGAAGGGACTGGAACATCTCTCTTATGAGGAAAGGCTGAGAGACCTGGGGCTGTTTAGTCTGGAGAAGAGAAG
>WTSP01015420.1:0-56695 GCA_025331215.1 Actenoides lindsayi | reverse complement strand
GGAGCATCGGCCCGGGCTGGGCGGCGTGGTGGTGGCCGGCGGGCCTCGCTGCTCTTCCCTCCTGACCGCTGGCGGCTTCCCGCTCGCTCAGCTTGTGCGCGCCGGAGAACGAGCCTCGGGCCGGGTTGTGGCCCCGGGTCCCGCCGCCCCTCGCCCCGCCCGGGGGCCGGGGCCGCTTCGCCGGCACCTGCTCGGCGGGGGAGGGGAGGGAAGGGAGGCCAGCGGCGGCTGCGGGAGCGGCCCCGGTTGGCGGAGCCCGGTGTTGTGGCCGAGGCTGATAGGCTGCGGACCCGGAACGGGCCGGCGGCGGGGCGGGGCCGGGCCTGGGCTCGGGAGCTCTCCGGCCCGAGGCTCGGTACCCGCCGCGGGCCTCGGCCCGGGGCATTGGCCTGGCGGGCGGTGGGGCCTCTCCTCTCCTCGGCTCCTCCGCGGAGAAGGCCGGCGTCGCGCCTCCCTTTTTCAGGCACCGAGGAGGAAAAGCGCTGGGAGGGAGCGGTCGCGGGGGGCTGCGCGGCTCCTCGGGCGGGAGCGGGAGCCGCGGCTGCTGGCAGGGAACTGCTTTACCAGTGCCCCTCCGGAGCCCGCCTGTCGCCCCTCAGGGGAGCGGGTTCCCCTGCCCGAGGGAGGACGGGGCTGCTTGTGCGCCCTTTACCGTGAGCCCGCCTGCAGCGAAGTAACCCAGTCCGAACTTAGTGGCCGAAGATGCAGAAAAGTTCCCGAGCTGTCGCAAACTGTTGTCACATTTATCTTTACTTGTCAGACTACAGCGTTATTTCTTCAGACCAGCATTACATGCATGACCTAAGTCACCTTCTGGCTTTGCACACAGAGAAACTCAGTCACTGATGTGTGTCTTTTGTGGAGATAAGTTGTGTTAGATTTTATCTATTTTTAAAAAAACCCAGTGCAGTGATTCTTACTATTCCAGAGTTATATTGGGCTACATTCTGGGCCTTTCAGAGCATAACTGACTTGCAGAGCTAAATGACACTTGTAGGAGTAAGTTTTTTAGGATTTGGTCCTGAGGTACTAATGTGTTTAATCAGTCTGCTTTGGGAGGGTAAAACTGGCCAGAAAATTAATGAATAATTGGAGGTAGATGGAGCTTTGGGGATCCAAAGGGGAGGGTATAGCTACTAATGAATGAATTAATTAGTAGAAATGTGAGGACAGATAGTTACTGAACAGAACAAGGGCTTGTTATCCCTTTGACATGTGCACTTCAACCCGGATAAGCTCTAGTTAAATTATTAGGAACTTTGTGTAGTTTCATGCTTAGTAAGGATACGTGATTGGTAGAGTTTGAAAAGACACATTTGAAATGTTTATTTATAGGTAACTATTTATAGTGTGTTAGCTCACTACAGGAGAGACTAAAGTGAGGAAGCTAGTACTTTCCAGTCGTGTCTGTGGGTTAAAACAAGAATGCTGCTTATGCATTAGGTTGGCTTTTACCGTTAAGTACAGACTCCATTGAGCAAAACCAAGGAGGGTGTAACCACTTTAAAATGTAATTTAAGTGAGCAAGTACAAGTTTGAAAAAGCAGGCAGGAATTAACAAATGCATTTTTCTTTCTTCGTGGTACAGTTGATCGATGCAGATTTAATATGCATCAGTGAGATCTATGTGTGCCAAAATAGGAAATGGCTAAGATCTGAACTATCCCCATGTTTTAGTTGCTGTCTCGTGGTTTATGGGTCACTTAAACCAATTTCTAATGTAATTAAAAAGAGCTGTATACATAAACCCTCAAAAAGAATGCAGATCAGAGTTGCTGTTGGTTTGCTTGTTTTTTAAAGAGCAAGCTGTAAGGCTATGTGTAATTCTTCAGCATCATATCAAACGTAGCCCTGTGTTGTAAGGTGCCTAGTTACATGCTTGGATCAAGCCAGTGAATCATTTCTTTTAGTAGATTTTTTTTTTAAGAGTTTTGGAGAAGTTGTCCTGAGCAGACTGGGAGTGGGAGGGATCCTTTTTCTTTAAAATAGCTGAAAAACTCTTCCACAAAATATGATAACTGTTCTGTCGTGGCATTCAGAGGATCTGGTAGGATGTACCAGATTGGCTTTAAGGTTCTGGTAACTTTGTTTTTCCTGTTACTAATAGTCAGGAACACTTCTAAGACCAGATCTTGGTTGGCAAGGTTTGGGAGAGCACTCTGCTCTGCATCCAGAGGATGTACCATCTAGCAGAGCCTCTTTGAGCTTGGCAGTTGGCATATTTTGTGTCTGTGGTTAAGTGAGCTTATTAGTGTTACATCAGTGGCTTCTAGGATAGAATACAATGATATGTAGCTGTGAAAACTGCTTACTAAGCTGGGCTTGCTTAGTAATAGCAATGAAGTTAAAAGAAATGGTTTACATTCCAGACTTTTGGATAAGCATAATTCTTTTCTAGATGGGGAATTAAAATGCTGTAACTGAAAGAAAAGCTGCAGTGTCAATATCAGAAATCACTAAAATGTCAGAGGGCTTTGGGTCTCTAACATTCTTCTCCCTGGTCTCACTGAAGGTTGGCTTGTTAGGATGGAGATTGCAGTGCAAAGCATTACAGTGATACCTACCAGTCCCAACACAACCCTTTTCCCTTCCAACTTTAAACCTCATGTGCTAGCGTTGTATTGGGCTGCTGGGAGACAAACAGGGGCTGAGAGAGGACAGGGTGAGTAGAGGCTGGCATGTCCCCTGCCTCTGCAATCCTGGAGCTGAGTGGAAGGGTGACCAGCACACAGAACAGTCTGTGGAGGGTTGTGTACAGCTGAAGGCAAGCCTGGAATAAGAGGTGCATGGTAATGTCATGGGCCCCTTTTAGATGAAGGTGTTTCTGCTGTGTTGGTGTATTGCTTAACACTGGGTAGGATAGATCTTTAAGGTGAATCCAAGACAGCGGAATAAATGCTGATGGGACAGTGGCTCATCAGATCCTCCTCTAAGGCAAGGTGTGGTTCTTTGGCTTGCTCTAACCCAACATTCTGTATGTTTGCCTCTACTTGCCTATAAAGAAAATTCTAGAACAGGACCCAGTCTCACACATGCTTCTTCTGTGTATATATGAAAGACATTTGTCATATTGCTCAGTACTTCACTGGGAGGCTCATGCACAGTGTCCCCGAGGAACAGATGTGACTACAGGAAACCACCAACTGATAGTGAGAGAAAGGAAGGGAGAAGTTCTCTGGGGTTTGGGTTGGTTTTCCTTTGTGTTTTTTTGTTTTTTTCTTCATTGGGTTTTTTTACCTCCTTTCCACTCAAACAACTGTAAAAGGATTTCCCAATTCTTGCACGTCAATCTGTGGAGGTTTATTAGGTTTCCTTTTCTTTGTAGCCTGGAAAGGTGTCACGGATAAACTCAGAACACCTTACCACATTTAGCAACACCTTTGGAAGAGAGTATTTGTCCTCTTGCATTCTGAGAATGTGAAATGTTGGAGTGTTCTCTGAGTCTTAAAGCTTATTGAGTTTTATAGCAAGCAGTAGTGTCTTTTCACATTGAGTTATTATGGAAGCCTGGTGTATGTTCCATTTATGATCCAGTAGCCCCACTGTCTGTGTATGCTCTTCCCTCTTAGCTGATGCACTTTATCATTGCCAGATAGTATTTAATGTTACAGTTGGTCTTACAGTATATTTTTTATATATTTTAGTGAAGCTTTCAAAATGCTACTTATCCAGCAATCCAATTGCAGCTGCTAGCAGTAATTTAGAAGGGGCACTAGTCTATGAACTTCTGACTTTCCTATGAAACTTTTAATTGGAAAAAATACTGTTGGGTAAATGTTTCTGTTCCTTAACAGTCATTGCCTTTCATGTCTTCTTAATAAGACACCAAGTACGCAAACAATGAAAGTAAAATGACATTAAATTATGTCTTTTCATGTGAAATGGTATAGTAAGTTGCTCAAAGAGAAGTTGAACTCTGTACATTTTATAGAGAGAGTATATTTCTATGTATTTGCCTCTCTCTGTGTATGTACTAACAAATAAATTTTATAGTTGGAAACTTGGCTCAAAATGTAGTATTTGGAATTTGAGCATTAGTCAAAGATTGTAGTTACAGGCAAACTTTAGGCCACTCAGCCTTGTACAAGGAAAGGGATTCCCTCCAAGAGTAGAATGTGACTTCTGAGTTGTCCATCACCTGTCATGACCTCTAAAGAGTGATACAGTAGTTAACTGAGGATCTTTCCCTAGTTTGGGCTGGGGGAGTAGAGGAAACTTGGGCTCTTGCATTCTTGCTATGCCGTGTGATGGGCAGGTTTTCTGTCTGGAGTGCTCAGGTTTGAGAGAGAGTAGAAACTGAACTGATTCTTCAAACAGAAGACTTGAACAATGCTGGAAAATGTGTGAGTTATTGCCAGTAGGACGTCAGAGATCCTGTTGCTGGCAGCTGAAGAACTCTGTGATGACACACCCCTTGATTTTCTTCCATACCCTTACTGTTCTCCTCCATAATCTTCTTTGGGGGTTTTTTTTGGCAGCACAGCTTGCCAAAGAGACTTGCAAGAGACTGGTCCTCATACCACTTGGGAAGGCTGAATTATCACAGTTATTCCTCTGTGTTTTAATCAAACATTTCTTTGGAAAGACTTCAGGATTCTGTGCAGCTATTCAGGATGACCAATTGTTCACCTTACAGACTCTTTTGTAAACCTCACTTGTATGATTTCCGGATATTTTGTTTGCTTGAAGGGAGGAAATTCTCATCTAGAGAGCAAATATACAAATACACTGTGAATTCAAAAGCTCCTCAAGATAATCTAGGCGTATATTCAAGTAATAGTTACTTCAATAATGGAGTAGTTTTGGTTACATTAGCAATACCTTTTCCCACCCCCTGGCCCCTTTGTTTGAGAGTGAGTTCTCTAGTGAATTAGAGGAGGAACATAAGAAGATTTGGGAATGTCAGTAGAAGCAATGTAGGTTATAGATGTCGGTGCCTGAGGAGCGATTTCATCCAAAACTCTGAACTGGAGGGAACTCCCCTGAGAAGCAGAGGAGGACAGGTGCATTGTACAGAATTAGGAACGGAAGTGAGATCAGATTTCCATCTGAAAGTTCTGCATTTGCACTTCTTTTGTCCCCAGAATGTCTTTGTTCATCAGAAGCCTGCTAAACATTGGTAGAAACAGAACGTGATTTTCATTTGCAAAGCTGTTAATGTCAACTGCTTGTATAATCTAATTAAAAAAAACCCTGCTCATACAATCTAATTTAAAAAATGTTCATTACTGAGATTTTAGAAGTTTGATTAACTTTATTTTTTCTGATTTACTGACTCTGAAGTATTCCATTTTACACTGTTAAGGGTTATTCCATTAAAGCCATTGCTATACTCAACACTAACTCGGAGTATTTTTTTCACTGCCAGTTGAGGATGCTGTATTTCTCCAAACCAGCTGCAGGACCTTGTCTGTATTGAATTATGCTCTGCTGATTACAAAAAAAAAAAAAAAAAAAAAAGCCTTACAAAAAGCAACAAGATATATTGCAAGAGAGGTCCATAATTTTTCCTTTTTCCATGTGTGCTAGTACTGAGAAACACACTACCCTGGTAATACACCTTTTAAAGCTAGGAGCCATTCATGCCATTAAAACATGCGAAGTTCTAGCATTGTGCCCTCCAGATAAGCACCTGTTACTTGCAGCCTCTTCTAGGAATGAACCAGACCTGGAAGCTCCTTGATATGCAAGCACATACACCTTTAATCTGGTAACGATTCACAAGGTCTGCTCTTTGAGTAGCTGGTAGAGCATAAATATTATCTCCTTGGCTGCCGTGGCACTAAGCAGAATGGAAAGTGCAGTCATTTGTGTCTTAAACCATGCACCAGTTGAAATAATGAAAGCAGTGTGGACAGAGGATCATACATGGTTATCTAAATGCAGGTGCTCTTTGCATGCCTTCAGCAAATACCTGGTTCCCAAGTAGTAGTGTATGCAGCACAAGGTTTCTGGTGAACACAGGAAAGCTCCTGTTCATCTCTTTTTATTGTAGTAAATGTTTGGGTTTCTTCCTTCCCTTCATTTCTTGATCTACGTTAGTTTGGCTGTAGCAGGAAAGCTTTGGTGAGGAGGAGTATTGAAAGTCTCACTGTATTTACCTGATATGGTCAAGTTGTAAAGTTTTGGGGTTTGATTGTTACTGGAAGTTTGGTCATTTAAATTGGGAGGGACATCTAAACGTCATTTGAGCTTACTCCTTGCTTAGTGCAAGACTCACTTAGATGGGGTTGCTCAAGTTTTTTCTCAGTTGAGATTTTAGTATCTCCAAGGATGGAAGTTCTACAGTTTCTCTGGGCACCTGTTTTAATGTTTGATCAAAACCTTGCTGAAAGCTTTACCTGAAAGATCTATTTGGAGCTGCAACTTTTGTCCATTGCCTCTTGTCCTATCACTGTGCATCTCTGAGAAGAGTCTGGCTCTGCCTTGTCTATAACTTCCAACTAGACCACGATAGCAGCAGTAATAGCTTCCTCTTCTTAAGGCTGAATGAATGCAATTGTTTGAGCCCATCCTTGTATAACCTGTTCTCCAGCCACTGTTCATCTTGGTAGCTATCTGTTGGACTTCAGTCCCATATGTTAATGTCTGTCTTGTACAGACAATCCCAAAGCTGGATGGAATCCTTCAGATATGGTCCCACAAATGCCAAGTGAAAGGGAAGAATCAATTCCCATGGTCTGCTGGCTACACTTTTCCTAACACAGCCCAGCAGGCAGTTGTCTTGGCTTCGAGGGGCATGCTGCTGACACCTATTCAGCTTGGCCCCTGAGACCTTTTCTGTAAAGCTGGTTTGTGTTTGGTTGGCTCCCAGCCTGCATGGGTTTGTTCCACCTAAGATGCAGGACTTTGCCTTTGTTGAACTTCATGAGGTTTCTGTCAGGCCAGTTGAGGTCACTTTAAACAGCAGCTCTCCCCTTAGTAACCTTCTTCCCCCAGTTCAGTAGCTTCAGGGAGTTTGCTGAGGGGCACGTTGTTAAATCATTCTGGTCATCATTAGTAAAGGTAAACTTTCTCACACTGAATATTGATCTGGAGAAGCTCCATTCGAGACCAATTGGACACAGTGTCTTCAGCTAGAGGTACATTTTTTGATGAAAAATAAGTATCGTAGTAGATTACAGATGGGAATTATTGTGGGACCCAGTCATTGGTGAGCTGTATCTGAAAGTTTCGTCAGCAGTAACAACGAAAACACTAGAAATCCCGATGGCTTGTTTCCTGGAAGAAGTTATCACATTTTATGTAGTGGAGTCTCCCAGCTGCTCCACTTTGGGACCAAAACTAAGGATATGCCAACCCACAGGGAGATTTCAGGTATAGCTTTGCAGTGTTCAGTTTCAAAGGAAGATACTTCTCTATGACATGGATTTCTTTATATTTACTTGAACTTTGTATCCTAAAAGGTGTTTGTTTGTGAAACAGGAACAAGGTAGAGCCCTAGAAATACAGTAAATGACCTGGTTCCTTGGCATCCTTTTTGCAGCCAGCACATCTCCTCTCTTGCCTGGCATCGGGGATTCTTGTCTGGTCTCTGTGTGCGCTCCATTGAGGTGCATCCAAAAAAACCATTTTAAAAAGTCTGTAAGGATGTCAGGTGTTTTTGTTTTTATAGATTTGTGAAGAGGAGAGAATAAAAGCAATCTAATCTCTGTTGTAAAATATCTGGCAGTAACACTTCGTTTCATCTCCAAGTGGGTTTGTGTGGCAATTGGGCATACACACATGGAGAGAACTTGTTCATTCGGAACTCGGCAAGGAAGGATTTTGAAAGGCAAGGAATAGGTGCCTGTTCCAATGGTCTTGGAAAAGAAAACAACAGCTGTGGTAGTGTTTTGCTGTTTCCCATAGCTGTCACGATTATGAAGTGATGATATAATTAACTTTCTCAAAAGCTTCACAAAGGGGAAGCTTTTCAATGATGTAGCCACATTTGTAATCCCAAGGAGTTATTTTTTGTTCCTTTAGTCACTGTCTATCACTTCTGTCTCTTAGAGTTTATTGAAATCTCCCTTTCTTAAAATCTTGCTGGAAACACTTCACCCCTAAAGTCTTTGCCAGCCATCAAAATTATGGATTTTCATAACTGTGTGCATAAAAATCCTTGGTGTGGGGTGGGTTTGGTTTTGGGTTTTTTTTTTCCTTCTCCCTGTTGAGTCAATTCACTTGGGATTTTGGACGGAATGACTGAGAGACAAATTGGTTGCTTCACAAAGGTAATTAAGACAGTATGTGTGCAAGGGGGTGAACAGTTAGGGGTTCTTTCCTACTAATGATCCGTTAATTAGTGAAGGGAGCTTGCCGAGAGTCTACACCTCTCGGGAAGTACCTTTGAATGACATTTAAAAATCCTTTGGTTAAGAAAGTATCATTGCAGGGGAGAGGGGCCTTTTCTTTTTGTTGTTGTTTCCTAGTATTTTTCCTGCCGGCATAGGCCAGCACAATTTGCTAAACCACTGCAAAGATGTACATATAATTAGCGTTACATAGCTTTTAGATGTTGTTTTAAAATAAGGCCCTACACGGCTGTGCTAGCTTGGAGGATTTTGCTAACACTTCTGGCTCCAGCAGACCTCGATGCTGAGAACAGTAAGTTTGCTACATGGAGCTGGTAAACTGCAGAGCCAGCGTGTCTGATACTTGCTACCAGTTCAAGCCCTGCACCATGTGAACGTGTGCATATTATTTTTAGGACCAGTCTGGAATACTTGCTTGAATATTTTAGTGGGAGTCAGCCTGAAGCTGGCAGGGTTATTCCTCTATGTATGTGTGTGTGTGTGTGTGTGTGTTTGTGTAAACCAGCTATGGGGTATCTCTGTAGTGGTCTTTTGAGCATTTGAAAATATTTGTGGCATGTGTCCTGTCCTCTGCATTATTTACTCTTCTGCTGTGCAGAGTTATCCAGGATAAATTGAGTGCATATGTGCAGGCCCTTAGCAGCTGTTTAGGGGAGAAAGGAAAATAGCTCTTGTGCAGTCAGAAATGAGGCACTCATTCTTCAAGCTACTTGCAGCTGTGATCCCAAAGGTGACATTTTCTCTTCAGATTGAGGCAGCATTGCTTTAATCAATGTTCTTCTGTAGAAGATAGCCGATGGATTAATTGTAAAATGTGTCCCTTCCCCCCCATTTAAATTGGGAGAGTTTTCCAATGCCAACATGTCAGTTAGAATGCAGCTGTGGAGCAGTATTTCTATTACCACTTCTTTGGAAAGACCTGCTCCTTATCCTCTCACATGTCATCTTAAGGTAGCAAATAATAAATAGCAGCCTAAAAATTAAGACAAAGTAGTTAGAGACAAGCTAATGGATTTAATGCTTAAGCTTTAATATACCATGATTGGTAGCTTGCATGTGTAGAATGGAAGCTTGTGGAGTGTGCATCATAAATTTGTGTGAAGAAAATAATGCAACATAAATTTAGATGATGGTTTAAACTGATTTATTACAAAGTTCAGAGTTCTGATGTTAAGGGAATACGAGGCTGAGGCAACAAAAGCCCATTGTATTTGGAAAGTTTGTAATTTTGAAATTCTAAGATGTTCTTCCTCCTTTTGATTCCCCAGAAAAAGAGGGAGGAGCAAAAGCAACACAGGACTGAATCTCAAATGGTTTAAATTTATGGCCAAATGCTTCATACACCATGGACAGCTGTGTCACAAAGTACTGTAGTTGTCTTTTGATAGTTACACAAAACTTTAACCTTATGCTGAAATATTAGGAGGTAAACTGAGGAATGAGGCATCTCAGTCATGCTCTAGGAAGGAAAAAAAAAATCTAGCAGAAGGACAATGTGAGTGATATTGAAAGTATTGCCACTAAAAGCTCTAGATCTGAGGTTAATAAATGGGGGTGGTTCTATGTGTATTGGTGAGTGGGTTAGTTTTGGCTGAGATTGCGGGGTGTAGCATGGCTGTGTGATGGTAAAACAGGAAGGGGGTGAGAGTTTAACTTCAACTGCTAATTGTCATCTGTACTGCTGGGCATGTTGCTCCATTCTTCTAATCGTCCTTGCTTTCAGGCTCAGGAGGAGGCAAATGAAGCTGGCTGTGCTTCTGTGCTTTCAAACCCATTTTATTATTCAGAAGGACAACCAGGCAGCAGCACTAATCCAAACCATACTACTGAAAGTGTTATCAGACAGATTGTCTGCTTCTCTTCACTTATGTGGCAGTTAAGCCAGTATGTTTTACTTCCCTTTGAGTGTACTGGGGGAGGAAAATGACCCGAGCTGTATTTTTCACTGAAGTATTTTGTTGGTCAAATTGTCACTTTTACTACTGTTTGGTTTTTTAACCCAGTGCCTGAGCTGTGTAGTTTAAAGCCCTGTGGATCCTGCATCTCTGGAGCCACAGCACAAGGCTGGGGGACTTCATCTTTTACCCCTGATAAGAATACGTGAAATGCACATTTCTCCACGGCTGCACTTTCTGTTTTAGCTAAATTGCTTCTTAGGCATTTCTGTCATGGAGGGCTAGTTTATGCATGTTTGTGATTGCCCTTATTTTTGCACCGGAGCAGTTGGGTTTGGTAATTCATACCTACGTGTCATCCAAGCTCCAGCCTGAAAGGTAAAACTGAAGAGGTCTGCCTTTGCTTAGAGTTCCTGCCTGTCTCGATACCACAGAGAGACAGATAACTTGGTGTTCTGGAGCAGAAGGGTGAAAATGTGTGTAGTATTGCAAAATGAGTGTATGGTTAATAAAACAATAAGCAGCTACAAAGTGAGTAGGTGTTGAAGTTGAGCATTTGGCTTGAAATAAGAGTTGATTATTGTTAAACAATCTCAATAGCTATTAAAATCTACTGAAATAGAAATTACGTGTTACTTTTACAGCAGTATAATATGTGTAGGCAGTGAGTATGGAAAAATCTGTTATCCACTTATTCATTTAATCCTTCAGGTTATTCCAAGGTAGCAAATGTTCACATGACAGGAAATACCGTTTCTCATGAAAACACATCATCTACTTTTGGTTTCTTTCTGTTAAGATTATGCTTTAAAGGAGAGATTCTGAATTCTGTGGCCACACCCTTCACAGAATGACATAAAAGTTCTGATTTCATTTTAATTTGCTTTTCATCACTAGTGCAAGGATGAACAAAACATATATATATGTTATTTAAAAAATAGTATTCTCGTTTCTTGTTCTGCAGTGGGCCTGTGTTTCAAGACTGGAATAAAGGGCACAAGAAGGACTGTAGATCATAATAATACACCATCCTGTTACTCTTTGCTTTCTGTAATGATCCACATGGCTCTAAAAACATAGTTCCCAATAAGAACCTCTATTTAGACTTAATATGAAATGAATCACAATTTCTTCTTTATTGCTATGCATCAAAACAATTGCCAAAGTGTTTGAAGTGTAAAAATGGCTTTGACTTACCTTAAAACACAGGAAAGTACTGAGAAATTATTTGCCTTTCAAGGCTGCATATGTGATCTGTGACATGAGGAGGGAGTTGCACAATCTCCAAGGTTTGAACTCTCTATAATGAATGCTTTTGGTAATGGGTTTTAAGTGTAATAGCAATGGCTGAAATAGAGAACAGACTTTTTCCCTTGACTTAGTGAAAAGGCAGCAAACTATTCTGCTCTTCTAGCCTTATTGAAGTCCTGAAAAGACAAGACCAGGCTACCTTTTCTCTTGTATTGCTGGGTCACAGCTTTAGCAAGTTCAGAAACTTCAGGGTGCTGGATTTCATATACAGCTGCTGCTGCTGAGCTTGCATTGGTGAGTTTGGAGGCTGCATTTGTATTTTACATCTTTAGTCCTTCTCAATGGTGAATCCTTTTGTTGTTGCCAGATAATGAAAACAGTTGGTAGATATGCAAAAGAGGTATAAGAAAATAAGGTTGTGATGTTTGTTTTCCTAAAAAGCTGCACAAATTGTGCCTTTTTATTTCCAGGAGAATTCTACCCTCTTGTGTAAGAGAGGCAGCTTGGTAAATAAATGTTTTAGGACTTAGTTTTCAGTAGTTTCCTGGGGAGCTGAATTCACAGCTTGAAACCTGTGAAACAGGCTTTAAGGTAGGTTTGTATTTCTGCGGATGTGGAGCATTCCACACATTATTCATGAAGTAATACAGTTGTTCAGACACCTATTTACATCTTTTTTGTAGGTATGTGGACTGTATTGTCTCTAAGTGGGTGTTTAAGACAAGGAAACCAGCGTGTTGTGGCCCTGACTGGAGTTTGCCCTTTTACCTCCAGACCAAGAGAAATAACTGCAAAATTAGAAATGATTAAACTGAAAATAAATTGCAGGTCTTATCTCTGTGACTTTTTTTCAGACATGCCTCATGTCATTTTTTTGAAGACAGTAATCCATAGGTTTGTGCCCTCAGACTTAAGCTTTAAAGTGGTGTTTGGGTGCATGATTCTGGTACTAACAGCTTTATGGAGAAATGGCAATGCATTGAAGTGCACGTTGTGACAATGAGGTTTAATTTTCACCTCTGCAATGGACTTTTGGAATGAACATCTTGTATCTACTAATAATAGTTCACAAACTGTTGAGAGGTTAACTTACCCATCTTTCTGGGAACCTTCAGTGCTGTGATAACAGCCCATTGAGATATCTCCATGCCTGTGAATCCCTCTGTCATACTTGACAATCCTACAACTCCTTTGCTTTGTGGTCTTCAGTTGTAAGAACCATTAGCTGGGGTTTTTTTTACTGATTTGGAACATCGAATCAGTGTCATTAGAAATTCAAAGGTCCTGTTTGAAGCCCCATCCTTGGAAGTTTTGAAGAGCAGGCTGGATGGGGCTCTGAGCAACCTGCTGTAGTGGGAGGTAATACATAGCAGGGGGGCTGGAACTTGATGATCTTTAAGGTCCCTTCCAATCCTGACAACTCTATGATTCTATGATTAAATTTAAGATATAGCTCTGAAGATAAAAATAATAGGAAAAGAATTTTTTGATACTGATTTAAAAATTGCTCTGAAAAATACAGCTCAGAAATAATCAGTAGTTTGTGTTTTGAACTAATGTGGTTTTGTCCCATACTCTTATAATGAAAGTAGCTTACATTACTAATAAACCCCCTGCTTAATCACCAGGGATGGCAGCAATTAGTCTAAATTCTGAACATGTTCAGACGCAGTCTGGAACCAAGTGGCCACCATGAGAAGTTGAACTGCCCTGACTTAGCAGGTGACTAATGTGAGGTTTTTATTTCCCACCCATCCACTATTTGCTGTTATCTCTCTCCGCTCTGAACTCTGTGGTTCATTATAGGGCTTCTGGGAACGCTGCCAGCCAGATGCTCCTGACTGATGGTTTTGAAGCCAAACTTCAGGGGCTCTTAGAGTGGCTATCAGCTTCGGTGTTGCTGTCTCCCGGGATTGCTTTCAGTTGGTATCATCCCACAGCAGTCTGAACCCGGCTGCTTCCTCTTCTCCGGGAGTTGAACGCAGACCGCAGAGCAGCAGCAGATTAGCAGCATGCATAAGGAAAAAGGTACCTGGGGACTGGAAGTCAGCCACAGAGTCCTGTGGGGCTAGGACTTCAGGTAGTAACTTGGACATGTCAATCTGGATTAGATGCGGGCTAGAGCTGGTTGCCAGACAAAATGATTTTGTGGTAGAGGAGAAGGATGGTTTAGTCGCGTGCCTTTAGGATTTCCCAGCAGGGGGAAAAGGTAAATGGAAAGTTTAGCAAGTCATAATGAAGGCTGTTCTTGTCGGCTGCCTTGCAGGTGTAATACTAATTAGAAATCCTAATGCTCCAAGAATAGATTGTTGGTATTCTTCAGACAGTTTGCTCTGGAAATGAGCACCTCTGTTTCATTACGTGAATTAAAATAAAGATGTGAAGAACTAAAATGCAACAGACCTGATTTTTTTTTTTCCCCCCTTTTCTTTTAGTTTTAAGATCGTGCACACTTAAACTATTAAACTTCTGTAAGGAAGTGGTGTGTGAAATATGGTAAACTTGGAAATGAAATACCACAAAACCTGTAGTCTTGTCTCTTTTGCCCAGTTAGCAATTGAAGAACTTACCGCACTAACTGGTCAGAGTAGAATGTTGATAAGAGCTTGACCTAAATCTGAATAACCAGTGGGCTTCATTAATTGGATGTGTGGGGTGGCCATTGAACAGCAACTCTGTCAGCAGGGGATGAGTGGGTGTGCTTTTATTTCCCTTTTGGTAAAGGGATGTGAAACCTGGCAGAGGTCTGCTGCTGGGGGTGCGTGGAACAGGTTTTGTTCGGGCCTGTTGTTTACTGCAAGGCTGCTTGTGCTTGTGCCTCCTGCCATGTGCTGGAAGATAATGTTGTCTTTCAGGCACAGCTTTGAGTTCTTTCATTCGAAAAAATCAGAATAAATGTCAGCTAATTTGTAATTACTCCTCAGAAGTGACTATCACTCGTTCCTGGCAGAAGTGGCCAAATCACTTCCTAACTTCCAAGTGAGGATCAAAACTGGATTAGAAATACTAGCATTTCTGTACAAATTACACTCCCCAGTGAAAACACAAGCAGTGTTCCCTTCAGAAACTTCCAGGAAACTGAGCTACTATTTTCCTGCTTTATTTAACAGTGTTTCTGAGGACCAGAAGTACTGTAAAAATACATGTGCCATCTCCTCCTCTTCCCTCCCCCTATATGAGCTAAATTTTATCTTTCTGAATGCATTGCTCAGTTCCTGATTCCCCTCCCCAGCAATACATTCTGTAAGTTTATAAAGTTTTCTGTATTCACTTTTGTCTATAGTTTTTCTGTAGTGTTAAATGCTTGTAACTTATAAACACACTTATCTAACTTGTGCAGTTTCACACTCAGTAGAATATCAAAATACTAAATTATTGTCTTTATAAAAGAAAAATATTTCAATAATATAACTAATTAGTTTTCCCTTCAGATTTTAGTAGTTTAAGCATTTAAAAAATGCAAATATAAGAATACAGGTAATTTTAGCCCATATAAAGGCAGCGAGCAAACAGAGTTATTTTCAGGTGTAATTAGCCTATTTGTATTTTGAATTATTTTTGCAAGGTGCTTTCTTCAGTGAGTTTGTAGCTATCTTGTGAGGTCCGCTGAAAACTTGCTCCCCCTGCATTGCAAATACAAAGTCATCCACGTGTCCTTTTGATGTAGGCCAGTGGAATGTAAAGTTTGCACTTTAAAAGTAAAAAATCCTGAAGACCTTTTTTTTTTCCCTTTAGTAAGTATGTTTTTCAGAACACATGTTTAATACCTGTTTTATAAAGTGTGTAGTTGAAGAAATAATTTTTGAATATCAAAAATGTCTTGTTTTCTGCCTGTGGGTATCAAGCACAGACCTCATTAAAGGTCACAAAATATTCTCAAAACAGTGTAGCTTCTTAGCAATTTAAATAAGAACTTGTGTTCCTTGGCGTTAAATATTAATACTAGGAATATCAAACCCTTTTGCATGTCATGGGACAGCAAGATTACTGGGTCACAAGGGTGTGTTTTCTTCCTTACGGGCATTATACCTTTATGAAAGCTTCAACTGAAGTGAGTCTTGCATATTTATTGACATTCCTTCAAGGAGTGTTGGTGGTTGGTTCCCCCCCCCGGCCCCGAGTTCATCTACTTATGAAGATTTTGGCACCCACAATTATTTAGTCAGTATAAAATGTTTAAGAATGGGATTAGGAATATATTTTGACCAAAAAAAAAAAAAAAAGGACATTTTCATACTTGTAGTGGAAAAATTATTTCAGCTATCTCAGGTTTTGTGCATCTTTTGGGAACAGATGTTCTTAGACTCAGTGTTTTTCCACTACTGCTTAATATAAAGGGGCAATAGGATATACAGCTTAATTTCCTTTTCACTTTCAATATATAAAGTCGTTTGAGGTCTCTGTTTCAGGACGTGCAGCTTGCACCACATTTTTCCATAAGAGTTAAGAAAGCCATCAAAAATTTTATTCATGCCCTAAAAGATGGATTAGTTTTAATTTGCTTTTTCTTCACATAGCACAGTCTAGTAGAGGATTTGACTGGTTAGTAAGCCCCGTGCTTTGATTTTTTTTTAATTTTTTTTTTGTGGTTAAATATTTGCATTGCAAGGGAAGGTGTATTGTAGCAATCTACAAATGCAACTGCAGTTCTGGGTGTATTTATCTGCTGAACAACTACTATGCTTATCTCTGTTACGTTTAATTTTATGTGTCATTTAGCCTATTAGATAAGATTTGTGTTGCTGCTCTAAAATTGTATTAGAAAAAAAAAAAAAAGATGTTGGTTTAAGCAGTTGGTATCTTGCCCATTGGGTATGTTCAGACAATACAAACTGCTGAGCTCCTGTGAAAATCATTTCACCGAGAGCTGCCGCAGAAATTCTTTCCAAGTACGAGTGCTGATGCAGAGCCGTGTGCAGCAGCTGAATGCTTCCTGCTTTCTGGAGGCTCCTGTGGCTTTTCTGTGTAAACAAACAGCATCCAAGATTATAAGCAGGAGAAGTAAGTTCGTGGCCTTCAAAGGTGGGCGAGCAGAGCTTCTTCAGACCCTGCAGGGCAGCTGAAGCCTTGGCACTTAGATGAGTTTGCAGAGTCACCTGCGGTGGGATCGGGTGATGGCCAACAAAATTAACATGAGGTTATACTGTCCTTGATTGCCTACAGCAGTATTCCACTGTTCCTGTTAACCACAGCTCCTGCTTCAGTGGTGCACAGTTTACCTCTAACACCCTTGCAACAAAACAGGATGTGCGTACAAACAAAAATCTCTGCCATGCTTAACTGACCCGTCACTACAGATGTAACTCCTACTACCAGCACCTCCTCGTAGCAACACCGTGGAAGCTGTCATCCCATTCAGCACCCAGGGGATGGTGGGGAGGTATCTGCACTGATGGTTACCACCAGCTGTCACTCATCTGGGGGAGATGGGACCAGTGTGGACCAGAGTCCATATACGTAGCTTCTCTCTGCAAAGACTGAAGGCAGAGTGCTCAGCAGTCGGCAACATCAGCACCTTCAGAGAGACTTCCCTAGTGGTGACCTGCTGCAACTTGCAGGTTCCATCGCTTGCTTGATCAGATTTTGGCAGACTGTGGCATTATGCTGCTAGCTCTGACTGTGGCCCTTACAGCTCAACCGGGAGCTTTATTTCTCCACAGTCCCCTTAAAGCCACAGTTCAGCCATTTGTGTCAGGCAGTTGAAGTGCCACAGGAGGGCTGTGCAAACTCTGCCACGGATCTTAGACTTCCATATCAGATCAGTACCTTGTCCTATTCCCACCTGAGAAGCACTGGTACAGGTTTTGTGTTGCAGCAGCTGGTATCACTGGATCCTTGTATCCAGCTGCCCTACGTGGCATTTGGATGCTCTTTACGCTTCCAGTTAAGTTTTTCCTTGGTGCCTTTTGCCAGCTCTGCCTCTCTAGCCGTAAGCAATTTTTTCTTTGCAGCTGCGAAGGAGTAAACTAAGTCTTCAGAAACATCCATGTTGTTTATGTTGTGTGCCACCACATCTCGGTGTAAGGGCTTCAGGTATCCCTGTGAATATCGAGTCTTTGCCTGGCTCCCTGACCTGTGTGTTCCGGTCAGTTCGCTAGCGAAACCCTTCCTTTTCCTTTCCTCCCATTTCCCTCAGCTGAAGAACCGTAGAATCATTGAAAACATCAGGCTGGAAGGCACCTCAGTAGAGCCTCTATTCCAAGCCCTGGCTCTGCTTAGAGAAAGTGGTGATTTTCTGACCAAGTGGCTCGGGATGGAAACGTTCATGTGCTGGACCAGAATCTGTGTCCTGCCCCAAAACTTACACTTATCTCTCTCTAAGCAAAATGAAGTTGTAACTCACTTATCTCTCTCTCACCTGGGACAGAGCATCGATTCTACCTCCTTCTTCCTTGCCACATGTTGAAGTAAAAGAACTGGGCCTGTTGCAGTTGAATGCTCTTCCATAAAACTGCATACTGCTGTGATAGTTGCATTGAGAGTAATACCTGTATTGCTCTGTAATTGCCTGATCTGGCTGATGTGATATCTGATATGCTGCTGATCACCTGCTAGGACTGAAGCAGTGTCAAGGAAAAAAATACAGGAGATAAAAGACTGTAGCTAGTTGAGTTAGATATACTGAACCCCTTTTCTAAAACATCAGTAAAAATGGAGACAATTGCAAGTTTTACCTAAAGAGCAACTTTTTAGCCAGAGAAGCCCTGTAAGTGCCAGAAGGAATGTTATCCATCTCGGGGTGAAAGCTCAGTGGCTACACGCTCCTGGGCTGCAGAAGGCTGTTAGCTGGCTAAAGTGGGCTTTCATTTCTTTCTTCAGAGTGAATTGATGAGTAAGTTACTCGTAAAGGTACGAAATTTACCTGTAACATTTTTGCCAAGGTAATAGAAAATCATATGAAGAGAAAGCAAATATTGCTTTAAATGTGAAAGTATGTTACATCTGTCAACAACATTTACTTGTACTTGTGTGATAACTGCTGACATTTGAAGTTCTTTTATTGTTCTTCCCTTTTGAACTGCAACATTTAAAATCATATACATTGTTACTACTCTATTGCTGAAACTTTACATACCTTGCTGGTTTGCTTTCTCTTTTTAGGTGTCTTGGCTTTTTAATCCAACAAGAGGTGAAATAACAAGTCTAGATAGTGGAAATATAGATGACATTTTAAGTGAGTATTTCGAGTATTATTCTTTTATTTGTATGTGTACAGTCACTTATCTGTGTGAGTCCTGCAGTGTTATTAAATGCATGTGCATACCCTGGCTTTGAACACTGGTTGCACTTGGCATAGAAGTATTAAATGCTTATGATTAAAATGAGCTGTCTGAACTTATCACCCAACAAATCACTTCATCATCATCTCACCGAGCGTTTGAAGTGTGTACCTGGTAGCTTGTTTGCAGATGGGAATGTGTGATGACATAACCAAAACCTGTCAAGAGAGCTTTTCAAAAGTTAGGGGAGAAAAAAAAGTAGCATCAACTGGAAGCTGTATCAAAGGGCCTTCAGTATCTTGCTTGTTCAGCTCTGCTTTTCCTCAGGTTAAGTATTATCCTGATTCTAGTGACTCGCAGAAAGGAGACCCATAAATTAAACAGATGTTTACTACTCGTCTGAAACCTTGTCCTTTCAACAGTATGCAATTTTCCTGTATCTGATTGCCTTCACAGGAAAAAAAGTTAGTTCATTGTTTCAAATATATTGAGGAAAAAAAATTGTATATGCTGTTATTGAAGTTTGTACTAGAATCTGCCTACAGTTGTAGGGTTGCTTTGTGGTAAATGTGTGATTAGGTGATATGAGGTGTGTTTGTAAATACTCTTCTAATCAAAACTGTCATTTTTCCCAGCCATCTGAAGAGTTGTCTTTTCCAGCATATTGTTTTTTCCAGTCTTCCAACATTTTTAATCTTCTCTTGTAAATGTTTTGTGACTTTGTCAATAGTGCAAATTCATCTGCCAACATTTCTGCTTTATAAAGCTGTGGCTGATATTCTATAGTTCCAGTATTTATTTCAAGTTGGTTTTTTTCCATGTCTATGCCACTACTACTAATAAAAATCCATTTACAGCATGGTTCTTATATTGCATAAAGATCACAGTTTATTTTTGGGCAGCAGATTTATCCTTCTAGTTCTGAGGTTTTATTTATTTATTTATTTGGTATGTGAAAAACAATGTGTTAGCAGCATTATTTCACTACCACATCATGTAAACAATGCACTACTACAGGGATATATAAGTGTCCCTTAGCATTCTTTTCCTTTTTTTGGGGGACTGAAGATTTCTCTCCTACCTTTTGCCTTAGTATCCAGCTTCTTAGGAAATAAGGCAGGTAAGGACTGACCAGAGCAAGTTGCACAGGCAAGCAGCATGTAGGGCATTCTTCTAACCCAAACAGTTGACATTTCAGATTTTAACTGGTTTTTAACACTTAGGAATGATCTAGATAATGCTTAAAAGAGAAATGAGAGTACAACTTGTGGCTCTGAGCGCCTTAATTTTAAATCTGAAATTATTCTGTGTCTCATATGTCAATTAATTACTTCTTTCGTGTCTTAATACCTTACGTATTAACATTTTTAAAGCCTAATATACAAATAAAGCCAGTAAAATACTTGACTGAAGGCCTATTTCATCACTTTTTCAAATGATATAGATTCTATTTCAGATAAGGCTTATTCTGGCAGTTTTCTAGCAGATTAATCTGTATGCTGAATAATCTAGAATTATTTGCTGTTACAGTTTTGTGCATATTTTTGCAATCTCAGATAAAAGCATTAAGACGTTTGCTTCACAGTGTGACATTGGGTTTTTTCTTTTTCTTCTCAGACAATGCAGATGTTGCTTTAGTTAATTTTTATGCTGATTGGTAAGTTATACAAGTTGGTTTTTTTTCTGTATTTAAACTTCTGTCTTGAAAACTGTCATGTTTGGCTATAGCTTTCTAATCAAAAATACAGTGGTATGTTCCTTTCAAACTAGTACTTGCCTGGGTTATGTTTTGTGTTGTGATTACTTCCCTTCTGCCATCTTTTGTTTCATTCAGGGTTTCTATCAGAGAAGAAAGGCTTCTATGGAATAACATGCTATGTTATTAATCATTTATTTAAACATTTTTTTTCTTCTCTAAGCAATACAAATTTCATTAACATTTTGCTCCTTAACATAGAATAGTCCAAAATATTCCATTTTTCCATTTTCTTCTGTGTTGGTCCCATGAGTGTGTGCTGGGGGTGGGGGGGCAGGGAAAGTCTTGAAATTACACTAATAATCAAGTCCTCCTCTAATCTGAAAGATCTTCCAAGTGGAGAGTTAGAGAAATTGTAATTGAGGGATGAAGTCTAAGGAAATGGAAAAGGAAATAATTTGGGGCTGGATTGGTTAGACATTGTGAACAACATACCTAGAGGGAACTGTTTGCTTGAAATTATAATAAGAAATAATATCATAATAATAAAAACCAAAACAACAACAGAAAAAAAGACACCACCACCACCCCCAAAAAAAACCCAAAACAAAAACGCAAACAACACAAACAAAAGTACCTTGCACACAAAATTAGCATTATAATTTATTTAAGCACCATACCCCCTTTTTCATTATTGTGTAAGAAGTAATTTAAAATTTTATATACTGATGCACAGTTTTTTAAAGAATCTTTAGCAAGTAAGAAAACAGAAAAATATGTAAAGAAAGTAAAATTTAACATGCAAATGAATATGGAAAATGAGGTTAGAAAACCAAACAATTTTCTGTCTTTCTTGATTAAAGTAATCTTGGATATAAATAGCTTCATGATGTAAAGCAATATATAAACCAAAGTACTACACTTGAAATGTTTCTCTCCCTACTGTTTTGCTTTGTGAGCTTAAAACATTGGCCTTCAGAAAAAAAGGTTGTGTAGGTAATTAGACTTCTGAGTCCTTTCACCTCTTTCCCAGCTCACTGTATGTCAGACTCTGTAGGTTTGTCTGGTTTAGAGACAGCAAGCACACAGACCTTTACAGGGGAAAAATTACACTTTGCCTCTACTGGTAATTCATTCAACAAGTATCAGGCTAATTTACCTTGTTTTATAAAAGTTATTTTGACAAATTCATACCTAGTCCTTTCATACAGAATGAAGTTCTCAGTAAAGATGTTTCTAAGGCCTTCATTTAAACTTTGAAAAACAAGTAGATGCCATAGCAATCTAAATCAGTTTAATAACCTTCGTACGCACCTCTGTCATTTTATAGACAATTTTTGTGTTTCATTAGTTTGTGTCTGTTCATTTGCTACCACAGCCTAAACTGGTACTAGGCACATTTAAACCAATAGAACTTTTCTTGACAGAGATTGCATTCAGTTACTGAGTACACTATTTGAATTCTTTTAGAATTTTTTTCCTACCTGAATTACTGAAGTTATTTTGAACCCAGTTTTATCCAGTTAATTACTGGGATGATTACAAGTAGGTGTGCTTTCCAATAGCTTTTTTTTCTTTTCTCTTTCTTTCTGCTTCAAATACTGAACTATTCTCTGAGTCATCAATTAAAATAATTCAAATTAATATTTTGAAGTTACAATTCTGTGTTCTGTCTGCAGGTGCCGCTTCAGCCAAATGCTGCATCCTATTTTTGAGGAAGCTTCTAATGTAATTAAGGAAGAATATCCAGATAAGAATCAAGTGGTGTTTGCTAGAGTAGACTGTGATCAGCATTGTAAGTAAATCCTGATTTAGATTTTTCTGTGCCATCCTGCCAGTAAGTTACTGCCTGTATGGAACAATACACTGGACAGCAGTCAAAAGCATAGCTGAGCCTGCCTCATCATTTAGCCCAGAGTTGCTTCTGTACATCAGTGACACTCTTCTGAATTTTTCAGGGCAATCTCCAGTGTTGCTTTCCCCTTCCATCCATAAACATGCTTTTTTATCAGTTGAGCCTGTCTTGTTTAATGGAGAAAAAAGGACTGGGATTATAAATTGCATTGGCTCGTTGAGGTGTCGGAGAAGTACTAGTCCAACAAATGGTGCAGGTCTTCCAAGAAAAGGAAAGGGTAACCTTGCATTGTCAGCATCAAGAGTGTGTTCTGCTCAGGTCTTCCTTCCAACTAGGAGTCTTGGTGGAACATAAACTGCCTTTTGCACAGCCAGGAGAGGATCAGAGCTTTTCTGCTTTGCTGGTTGTACATATGCCAATAAACAGTTGCCTGTTTGGGTTTTCCCCATGCCCAGAAATGTATGAAAATGATATGCCAAAATTTACTCATTTTATGCTGGTATTAATTATTAAGGCTGCTTTTTGATCCCATAAGAAGTAAAATGTAAGGACCATCTGCTGCACATTGAAAGACCAGTAGATAGCACTGAGATACTTATTACAGTGCTTTTATATTACAGGATCAGCTGTATTGTTTTATGCTTCTAGAAGAAGAACATTTGCAGGCATAATTTCTTTTACAGTGGCTTGTGATTCCCAAACAATTTTAACAGTGGAAATTCAGCTCTAATTAATTCTTATTATAACATTGGGCTTTACAAAACTATGAGTTTGTAAGAGGAATCACACTTGGAAATGTGAGGAATCACTGTACAGTTACTAGTTTGTATCTGCAGCATATCCCTGAGACCTAATAGTTGTGTTTTAGTGCTCTGCTACAGAACAATCTGAAAAGAGAACCTTATTGGACAGTGGGAGGAAAAAAAAGTCAATTGGATATCTATGAAATGTAATTTATTTCATTTAAGTTTTTCTTTCCCATTTTGACAGTGTAACTTTTTTGTGTGTTAGAGAGCATTTTTCCCTATAATGAGAATTCTTGGCTTGAAGTGTCTTGGTTCTTACATATTTAAGTCAGTAAATCCACTTGAGCATCTTCCCCTGGCATCATTTTGTGCTCTGTTTTGTATGCAAACGTGTAGTTGCCCAACAGTAAGAGCACCTGTCTTTTGATCTTGAAAGAGATCTCAAGCATTAAAAAAAACATAAATAAAATGAAGGGAGCCAGCAGTATCAACTCAGTGTCTGAAATGATCCCTTCCCAAAGATCAGTAAAACCAGTTCATGATCATAGAAAACTTAAATGCCTCTGAGATTAAATCTTTGAAACAGTGCAATATAGGACCCTCTCTGGAGCCTCAGCTGGAAAAGAGGCACAACAGCATTTACCTAGGGTGTGTGAACAGCTTGAAAGTATTCAACTGCTTTTGCTGTGATGGAATGTGTTGGGAACTGATAGGAAAGTTTGAAGGTAGGTATTCTCAAAGAACAGTTACATTTAGATACCCAGCTGTAGAATCTCCTCCTCTGAGCAGATCTAGTGCCTCAGAGTGCAGAACAGTGCAGTCCTGTGACTGCCTAGAGCATTTCCAGAGCAGCAGCGGAAAGGAGAGGTGTGGCTGTACTTCATGTGCTTCTCTGGGTATGCTTTAGTTTCCTTGGCTTCTAAATCCAATAGTGTTGGGTTGTTTTTTTTACTTACTCATTATAATGTTGTCTGTTAAGTGAATGTTTTCCTACCTTATTCCTGAACAGCCTGTTCTACAATCATGGATTTTGGGGGTTGGAAGGTTGGGGGTTTTTTTTTAGGTTTTGTTAGGTTTGGGTTTTCTGAAACTGGAACGACTTCTCAGATCTCAAATACTTAACAACATTTTCACCTTCTTTTTCACACTTGGTGATCTCTTCTGCTTCAAGTCATCCCTTTACATGGTGTGTGCTTGAGAGATCTTAACCAAAAGCATAGCATGAAATATTCAAATTTGCTATCCCTAAAAGTCAGTTTTCAAGTAAGGCAATGAAACCTTTTGGAGGAGTGTCTTGAAGGCAGAGCCTGATGTGTGGTCTTTGTTGCAGAATTTTTACTGAGTTTTTTTGTCTGTCTTTGTTCTGAAAACTGCTGCAGGATTTTCCCAAATAAACTGTCCCTGATCTTTGCAACAGTAGAAAATCTATGCAGGTGTAGCAAGCATTTCGACTGGGTTTGTATCACCTTATTTAACCAGTCACTCTGCATACTTGAAATCAGTTTTACATATACTTTTGTATATATTCTATGACTTTCATCAGTGATAGTTTCTCAAATTAACTTGCATCAGTTAAGGGGAGTGGGGAATAAAGGACATGCATACTTTTAGTTTACTTGGGTTTTGTGGTTGTCCTTGCTAAATAAGTCCTATCTCAGTGTTTAACAGGTTGGTTGGCTCATCTCTTCATTGAGTCAAGACATTGACAGAGAAACTTAACAACTGAAGTCCTTATTTTGTTTGCTGCAGCTTTAGTTGCTTAGGCTAAGGCCTCAGTGGAGAGGAGGTGTTACAGCAGATTGTCTTCTGACCCGGGGATTGGGTGGAATGGGATAAGTAGTATGAGGCAGACAAAAGTTTTGGTCTTTCCTTCTATTACTAGAATCCCATGAGTTCTCTGTATTTACTCTGTGTCCTTAATTTAACAAGTAGATGAGCTGCTGCTGAAGCTGCAAAATGTGAGAATTAAAAATGAAATCCTGTAATGACAGACCAAGTCTTTTCCCCCAATTTGCATTGCCTTTTTGAACTGGAGTAGCAAAGCTGTATATGTCAGGTGTAAGCAATGCTACATTTCACAGCATAAAGTTATTGGCTATGTCCTAAAGTTTTAAGTATTTTAACTTTGATTTTGATGTATGTAATGGCAACATTTTAGTAAGAGGGTGAATGTTACTGTATTATCCATCTTGGGCCTGCTGTAGTAGTGTATTAAATGTTGGGGTCAAAATAATTATTGTCTTTTTTTTGTCCTTTATTTTTTGGTATGTGTTTACATATTTTAGCAACACTAGAAGGTTTATGCCAATATTTTGGGGTTTGTTATGCCTGCAGATTTCATACCACTAGTAGTTCACTATTAGAATTATGTTCCAGAGATGGTGGATTATTTGCATTACAAATGATCTGTTTCTTTTTGAAGCCAAGACTCTGTAGGGAATCCAAATAGCTGATTTCAGGCCACTCAAAAACAGCTTTCAGAATGGTCAGCCAGGCATAGATACTTTCCATTTAATGCACTATTATTGAAGCACACTGCAGGGCCCGACAGCTCACACCAGCTTCTGAGGGTAAAGCAAATTACAGAGAATTATTGATGCACTGCCAAACGTTTGATGCTTAATGACAAAACCATCATTCTGTCTGCTCTTATAGCCAATATAAAGATGTTTTTCTGGAAAGTGATAGGCTCCAATGTGATTCAATACAAAATCTAAATATTAACACTATATTAAGCCTCTGTATTTGTCATTTTACACCAGTTGATAATATTGTGGAAGAGAATTACAACTGAAATGTGTAAGACATCAGGCTGTTTTTAAGCTGGTGCAGAACACACGCTGAAGGTAAATCTGATGCAGCAGTAGTTGAAGCAGGTACCCTTTCAGTTTCCAAGACCTCACCCTTTTATAACCTGGAAATATATAAGTTCCACTACACTGTTTGCTGTTAAAATCCATACTGGTTTTGGAGTGTTCCATTTAATAATTCTCTTACCTTAATTATGCACCTCTTCTAAGTGTCATACCTAGTACAAGTGACCTGCCATATACAGCTGTAGATCTTTCTGCATATGCATTATTGGGAGGGTATTGTTTTGGTGGTGTGTTTTTTCAGTTTGGTGGGGGTTTTGTGGGTTTGTATTGGGGTTTTTTTTATCCTTTCTGTTAACTAGCAATGTTGGAAAAAACTCACTTGGCACTCACTTAGATTTCCTATGTTTCTGTTCCCTCTGAGTGAATATTGCAATATAGATGAACTCATGTTTCCGGAGCAGAGTTTGTATTTTATACATTTTATAAATATTAATTCAGTATTAGGAGTTGTGGTACAGAATTCTAATTTATAAGAAGCCTATATTGGGATTTTAAAACAACTTCTCATCAGCAGGGTGTTAGGAGGTGTTTTACTAGACAGTTTAAGGAACTATTGTTCCTTCTTTCAAAGCATCCATGAGTGGTACTCTCATTCACTGCTGTGAGCTGCTGATCACTCTGGATCTGGCCGTTCCTGCAACGTGCACTGACCTTGGTCTGTAGAGGGTTACTTAGACTGTATGGCTGCTGCTCAGATTGTAGCCCCTTTGGTAAGTGAAGTAACTCAGTATGGTATCAAATGTAGGTGTTCATAAATAAACTATAAATGAAACTGTAAACAAGCATAAGAATTTCATTGCGTTCCTTCTGCTTTGCCTGGGGGGGGAGGGAATGGTCTGAAAGAGTTATCTTTGGATAAAATAAGAAGTGGAAGTGTTTCAGAGAGGTTGTTGATGGCTCCCCTCAGGAGAGCCATTTTGTCAGCCTGTCAGAAAAGGTTATGGGATGCCTACTGATGAGGCCCCGCTAAGAGCAGGCATGGCTGTTGTGAATGCTCCTTTGCAGCAGAAGGTGGTCTAGATTTGCTGTTATCCAGCTTCTTGGTAGCTGAGTTTGATGTAGAACATTGATTGCTTTTCTTGTACCTGTTTTGGCCCATCATACAAGTCTCACCAGTATCACAATCATCGGGGTAGGACGCTTAGTTTAGATGGGCTCCCAAGTTCCTTTCTAGTTCTGCTTCCTATAAATATTCCTTGGTCTTACAATTGTGTGCAAGTGTCTCACAAGAGGTGTAGTTTCACTGGGGAGAATTAGTGCTGTATTATGAAATACTTAACAATAAAGTGAAAGTAGTGCTGTACATAGAAAAGTAGGAGGCAAAAAGACCTTTTTAAGTGAACTTGAAAGAAAAAAGCTTGCAGCACAATAACTAAAAAGATACTTACCAAACCAGATTTCATTTACCTGTTGTGTGCCCTGGCAGGTAGCCTGAGGGACTTGAAAAGATGGGATTGATCTCAAGTGAGCAAGTGGAATACTCATTTGGTAGTCCCAGCTTCAAATGTACAGGTGAAGGAATTTGTTACCATTGAGATGGAAGATATTTCATAAGGGTGAGGAAGAGTTAAGATGATTTGTGTTAGAGAGACAGATTAGTGTTAGATCCAGGAGAGAATAATCTGAATTCAACAGTCAGAGCTCTGCTTGAAATTTCTGATTTGTGGAAGACAAGATCAAGTGTGTCAGTAGCTTCTTACCATAACCAGAGTGAAAGCATTCCAGTAGCATGGACACTAGGCTTGTGATTTAATGATTAATTGGGCACAATGCAACATTGGTTCCTTTGGAGTACCTGGAGAAAACGTGAAGTCATAACTGGGAGACTTTTTTTCCCCTTTAGATAGGTTACCCATGTCTGTTTCAAACACTTCTTTTCATCAGCAAATGGGCAGTGAGAACGAATGCCTGGAAATATTTTGAGATTTAATTTAGGTTTTACTATAACTAATGCGATCTATGAATGAGTTCAACCAATATTCCATGTATTTGCATTGTGTATTTCCAATTTTAAAAGGAATATAATTTTGCAGTTGCTTTGCTTATGCTAACTCTACCTGTATCAAATGCCAGGGCTTAATGAAGCATTTAAGGCTTACTCTATTTGACTTCCGAATGAATTCAAACAATTTTTCATGCGCTTGCATTTTATCTTTTGTAAAAAGATGGTTTTCAAATACTTCCTTGTATAGGACTGTCATCTCTTTGTGTTAGTTCAAATACCAGTATTCATGGAATCTTCAATGTAATTTGTAAAGAGCGTGGAAGTTGTGACTTCGGAAATAATGTTTGAATTCAGTCTCCACGGTGGGCATTTTATTACCATTAATTTCTTTACGCAACTTTAGCACTTGGAGGGACTGCAGTCTTGGAGAACTTTCAAGATCCTCTGCCCATTCTGCAACCCGTGCTCCTCATATAACTGTGGAAATACCCTGGAGGAAAAGTCCATGTTATGAGACAAAAAAAGTGTAGTTTTGGTGTTCTCTTGCTGTGGAGCTCTGTAACAGTCTTTAATCTCAGTTTGTTTCTGTGAAACCTCGATACATGGTGCCCCTTGCTGCTTCTTAGACCTTGGTCAAGTTTTGCTAGCCTGACGTACCAGCAGAGCAAAGGTCCTTCTGTCAGCAGGGGAGATGGTCAGGAAATGCCAAGTTTGCTGACACTGTTTGGCTTCTGCCAACAGTGATCCCTCCCTCGCTATACTTGTCACCTTCTTGCAGACAGCTCTTGGGTACTTTAACTAAAAAGTGATGGCATTTAAAGGACGAGAACAGTATTGATCTAATACTTGTTAATGTTGAATACGTTGGCATCTTCCCCTGTGAAATTGGTACTAATGTGAAATAAAAGTACTCTGAATTGAGGACATAAAATGTCTTACCGTTAATTTTAACTGTATTAGTGCATTAAGAAACTCTTCTGGGGTATTTAGGAAAGAGATCAAGCCCTTTCCTAGTCAGAATGGATAGGCTGCATTCTGTGGTATTTTATACTGGTGCAGAGCTTGTTAGGAACTGGGCTTAGCTGGTGAAGATTTTAAGCTTACTGGTTGGAGGGATGTTAACATTTTTGTGAAGCAGACCTGATTCTTATTCCTTTGCCGTGCATGTTTAGTTTTCCCTTCTCAGATCCCTTTAAGTTGTGCAGCTGTTTTCAGTAACTAAAGCTGCAAGTGTTTTAGCAGCAATTAAAACTACTGATGGTCTCACTTGACAGTTCTCCAGGCAGCAGGGAATTCAGATACCTCTTACAAGTCTGAAAGAGGTGGAGAGCCTTACTGGAGGGCAGTTATGGGTGCATTTCCATAGAGCAATTTTTGATTTCCAGTTGCACAGGGTTTTAATTTTGGTTTGCAGTTGAGAGGTAATATTTTTCGTGGGACTTCTGTCTCTGTTCTCTTTAAGAAAGAATAAGTGTAAGACAGAAAGCAAAGCTACTTTGTTGCAAATCTGTAACTGGGAAGAAAGGACATTCTTGTCAGAAAGGATTAGTTATTATGTCGTTCAGTACTGTGCCAGATGCACTGATGGAGCTTCATTTGGTTGCCTTCCTGCTGTGGGCCAATCCGTGTCTCCTGAAGTGTACCCTTTGGCTTCTGAGGAGCCAGGGAAAAGTAAGAGGACACCCATTCTACCCATGCTTTCAACACCATCCTCTCTCTGTTGACTGGATGTCTCTGCCTCCAAAGGATAAATCGGTCTGTTTGAAGTTCACCATCTCTCCTGAAGAGAAGAAGGGGAAGCAGGGTGGATGTGGTTGACTCTGAGTCACCTCAAAGGCTTAAGCAGCTCTGAGAAGTGGACAGACTGCTCATATTTGGGGATTTAGTTGGCTTTAGGTACAAGCACGATCGAGGATTAGGTGAGCTGCATCACACTCTGTCATAGAGGACACGTTTTTTACAGGGGCTGAGAGATGACTTTTGTTCATTTCTAGATATATTCACATTAGAGAAGTAAGCAGGAGGGCATAATTAAATGAAGGAAAATAAAGTGCTTGTGGAAATCTGTTTGGCATATATATCTTGTCTCTGTTGACTGCTTTTAGTGTCATCTTCCTACCAATCCAAAATGTTATCTGGTTACCTTGTTTCTCCAAGGGACACTTGAGGTACTCTGCTGGGGTATAGTGAAGAACTGGATTATTGCCTCAGTAGTGGTTGAAAATATGGAGCACAGGACACGCGTTCATGGGGAAACTGGGCTTTATAGCTTCTAGCTGTCTTTCTTCTTTCCTGCTCTTCTAATTTTACTGTAAAACCTCCTTCCATTTTTTTAAATTCTTCTTTTACATTTGTAAGTCTTGTCAATAAATAACTTAAATAACTGACCTGTTGTATGAAGGTGAAAATAGGGAGTGCTCTTTCAGCAGATGAACACAAATACACCTTACTCTGGTGTATGAAGCTCAGTGTGGTCCACATCTAGAAGGAAGCTGGGCTGCATCTGGAGATGTGAATGAAGAACTGTTCTGAAGGGAATGCTGACAGTGGTTGACCAGAGAGCTGTTTGCCTTAATTTAGAAACCTGAAATGCTGTGTTTGTTCAAAACCTAAACAGCCCAGAATGGTAACAGCAGTCTTCTGATATTCGGAAATATTTTGCCCAGGGTTAACATTCTCTAAAATTTAAGACATGACAATTATATTTCAAGCACTGTAACTGGGAAAAATAACATAGTGAGTTTAAAGAAAAATAAGGGATTATATATTTTATTAAAGTTTTCTCATGTGGATTAATTATCTGATGTTTGCCAAACTTTTAAGATTCTCTTGTTATGCTCTTAAATTGGCTTTCCAAGTTGTTCATCAGAAGTGTACTAAACGAGTATAGCTGACCAAGTGGAGTTTTGACTTACCCCAGATTTTAGTCATGATTTTTCTAGTGAAGGTCAGTACACGTGAGAAATATTGTAGCTGCTCTCTGCTCTCTCTCTTGTGGGGATGTTTGGGTTGTGGGTTTTTTTCACTTTGTTCTTGTTTAAAGATGTGATTCAAAGATTCCCCTTAGGTGCACACATCCACTTGGCTAAGATACCATGGTCAATGTATTTCTGCAGTTGTAACATTTTGGTTTTATTTTCTGATTTCTTTTTAGCTGATATAGCTCAGAGATACAGGATAAGCAAATATCCAACTCTGAAACTCTTCCGGAATGGAATGATGATGAAGAGAGAATACAGGGGCCAGAGATCTGTCACAGCAATAGCGGATTATATCAGGCAGCAGAAGAGTAACCCTATTCGGGAGGTCCAGGATTTGGAAGAAATTACTTCTCTTGATGTAAGTCTTTCAAATTTATTCCTTCTAAATATAGATTTTAAATGTTGAACTGGTGAAACATAATGTATTTGAAGTACATATTTACTAGTTTTTTTTTTTCTTTCATTCAGAAATCTAAGTGCTCTTTTTAAACACAGTGGGAAACTTGGTAATTTCCAGTATTACAAAATATTCCAGTATAATCACTTGCCAACTGCATTCATTTTGTTACAATAGCTCCACTACCAAATGAGTTATTTTACTTTTAATCATTCGAAAAGCATTATGTTGTATTTGACAAGCCATTTCTAATATTCCTCACTGGAAAAAATTTCACAAGGCTGCTTCTGAATATTGAAAAGGCAGAAAAGAAATAACTTCTGTGCAGTTATTGACTGTTGAATGAATGGCACCTCTGTTTAATATCCTTAGGGAGTAATGATAGTTTGAGGTAAATTATAATTTAACCTTTGTTTTTACAGCGCAGCAGAAGAAATATTGTTGGATACTTTGAGCAAAAGGACTCTGACAATTACAGAACCTTTGAAAGAGTAGCAAATATTTTGCATGATGATTGTGTATTCCTGTCTGCCTTTGGGTAAGTTTTAAAATTTGTTGGTTGCATGACTTTATTGAAATTATGTTAATCAGTTGCATATAATTTAATGGAATTGGACTGCTTTAATACTTTTGGTGTTTTTTCCTTATTTTTGTAGGGTTAGCGTTTTATTTTTCCATCCTTTTTTCCTGTACAGAGTAATTCCATACTTTGCTCATTTGCCTTGATGTCAGGGGAGAGGACCTTGTTCCAAACTGTCTATTTTCTGTGCCTGGGTCTGTTTGACATGGGTCACTGCACACAGTAACAGCTTAGAAAGGCAATGGCACTGATGATTTACATAGTGTGAGTCTTGAAGAACAACCTACAGAAATTCAAGGTTCTCATTATATAGATTTACAGCAATATTTTTAAATATTAAAAGATCTGCACTAGAAGAAGAAAAATTTGAGAGCGAGTGATTCCCTTTTTATGTAGCATAATAAAATGCAATTCTGGATTCTTCCTGCAGTGTTGAGTGTGCCAGCACCACCCAATTCAAAGTGGTTGGGCATTCACATGAATGCTGTGGTTTGCAGCGTACCCACCGTTGCAAGGTCAGGAATTAGCATGGGCTGTACTAGTTTTTGTGCTGTATACAGTTGCCCTAAATGCTTTTTGAATTGGATGTAGTGAGAGGATATCTCAAGGTAGGAAATGTCTGGTCTGGTTGAACAAAATTTGTTCAGTCACTGCTGCCTCTTCCAGTGTGTTTTCAACAAAAAGTTTGGGGGTCGGGGGGGAAGAGTATTTGTTATGTGCAGAAGTGGCTTTCCCTTCCTTCAGTTCTCAGTTAGGTAGCCTGTTACTGTGAGAGCAGCCTTGGCCATGAGAGAATAACCAAATCTTGTGAATCTGTGGTTTTATCCCCAGAGAGCGGCCGTGATCTCGACTGTCCTCTGAGCGCATCCACGCTTGTTCTCAGGGCAGCCAGTCTGACTTGTTGTTAGAATTTGAAATTATTTTTTGCCCCCTCATATGACTTTTCATTCTTTTCAGGAATATGTTTTTAAAAATTCATTAGTAAGATAACAATGCCTTTGAGATTTTCTTGGAGTTTGAGTCTTTGGTTTGTCATTTGTTAACATCATGTAATGAGGAACAGTCTCCAACTGCTCAGTGTTAGCCTTTGGTTGTTGGACACTGTTCCTGAAGTAGTTACTATGGGGTTTTTCTTTTTTCTTTTTATTTTGATGTAAGCAATCATAATGGAAAAGATCAGAGGTGGATTATTGGTAACTTGCCCATGTAACTACAGAATGCACAACAGGCTTGTTGTTATTTTCTTCTCCAGTCTCCTGTTCCCTTTCTAGCCTGGAGCTGTTAAGTGTTTTAAAGTGCAGCCTTCCAGGCAGAAACCTTGGAAACTAAATGTTTTCACCTCTCAAGCTTCCAAAAAAATTATCTGTGAAAAGAATTCCAAGGGAGATAGTGGCTACATAATATATTTATCTGTGTGTGTGTGTATACACATATAAAAATGTTTCACGGGGAGCTGACTCTGGTGAATTGAACTCTTCTGACCAAATATTTTAATCCTGGAGGGATTTTTGGGTTTGCTACAGATAGAGTTCAACAGGTACATGGTTTGGGAGGTATATTGTAACATGAGCTGTCATGTTCAAACTTCTAGTAAACTAAAATGCACTCAGAACAATAGATTTGACTGGAAAAAAATAATTACTTCACTAACTTCTGTCAAGGCGAAGCTGTTCCCTGCTATGCCAAAATTGTTCTGGCTATAGGTAGTTGTAATGGCTTATTTTTTTAAAACTGTATTAATGATACTTAGTTGGAGACCATCTTGATGCTTAACACTATTCTTAAATCAACTGATCCTTACCTTTCTGTGAAAGTCTGAGGTGACTGCAAAGCAAGAACAATGAGGGAAGACTTTGTAAGCAGGAGATAGGAGGGATACTGATGAATTGATATTAGAGATAGATTTTTAGAAGTAAAACTGGAGAGGGATAAATCTGGAGTATTTGTATATGTGGAAGAGAATGGCCTTGTGCCACTGAGCCGTGGTGTAGGAAGCCAAGTGCAGAAAACAAAAATATGTGATTCCAAGAGGTTCACCTTCTACATTACTGCTTCAAGAAGAGAGAAAATGCAGATTGAAGTGTTTCCGTGTTGGTAGTTGTTTTAAAAGGATGTGTCTTCAGGAGTTTGGAACTTTCACATCATGTCCCTGCTTTGTTCTCTGAAACAAATCAGTCACAACTGAAGCCACTGGCTTGGAAGAACCCAGAAGAGGACCATTTGTGTTCCACTGCAGGCTTACCCTAGAGCATGTAGTTCTTTAGATTATTTTTAGCTTATCAAGCACTGATGGGGCAGCTGGCTTCTATGTCTTTGCTTCCATCTTATTCAGGGAAGGGTTGTCTGTGATGCAAGGAGTTTACTTCGGTGATTATGGTCACAAAAAAAGCCTAATTTCACATTATGGGAACAGTCATGGTGTCTGAAATACAAAAACATGTTTTAAAATGCATGTCTCTAAACTGGTGCAAATACTGATAGGTGTAACATCCCATGCAAGATGTCTTGTCTTTGGGATAAGAAAAGGATAATTGGATCAAGTGAAAGAAATATAATGTAGGTACTTTGAGTTAAGCATTAGGGGGTTTTTAGTTGGGGGGTTTTGGTTTTTTTTTTCTTGTCCCTTTAAATTGATCAGACTCCTGGAAGATTTACCTCATTTTGCAGGGAGATAAATTGAGATATTTTTACTGCTCTTTTTTTTTTTTCCCCTCCTCCTTACATCCCTTCATCAGTCTTCACCAATATATATATTGAGTCCACAGAAGAGGTACTATAATTGAAGGAGCTGGAACACTGAGCTAACGTTTCCCAGAGGCTGACATGCTTTCTTTTTAGCCTAGGAAAAGAAATAGGTAGTTAATTTTACTTTTTTTCTGCATATGCAGCCAGTCAATTCTGTCTTACCAGCATGAGTTACATTGGAGCAGCAAGGCACGGGAGAGAAGAGAGGAGCCCTCTTTCAATGTCTGAAGGTGGTGAAAGGGTTTATTTTTCTCGAGAGCTTTCAATCCCTACTTTTTTTATATTCCTATATTGAATGCATGGGTGTCTCCATTTGTTTGAATAAGAGGAGATAATTTGGGGGATACAAGGTAGAGGCTTTCAGAGCACTCCCTTGTGACTGAGATTAAGGAGCCACAAAATATTCCCGAGGCAGGGGAGGAACTCACTAAGGTGACATAGTAAGCTGAATACCAGAGAGGAACAGATACACACACACAGAGTACCATCAGTGGTCAGAAGCTGCATGCTGTGTCTTGTGCTCTCTAGATCTGCTTTGAGGGTAAAATGGATGGTGTGGGTTTATTTGCCATCCATTTTCTCATTGCCTCTGCTGGTGGAGCACCTCAAAGTCCTTCTTTATCAGGGTAGATAAGATGTAAACTTCTAGTGTAAACAATGGAGCAGGAAGAGGAAAAGCAAACAAGATTCCGCCTTTATCTCCTTCCTTAAGAATAGTTATTTATATTTTTTTAATTTCCATGCTTACATTAATTCATTACCATTTGTCTCTGATGGTCTCTTATCCAAACTTGTAGGAGCATTCATCACTTGCAATTCAGTGCCTTTAGTCCACAACTTCAGTCTAATCTCAGGGATATATCTGGCTGACTCCTTCATGCTCTCTCATCTCACCGGGCCAAGCTTCTGTGGAGTCACTTTACAGTTTACTGCGAAGATCAAGGATTTTCATTCCCAAAGTTTGAAGGGGGGAAAAAAAAACAAAGTAAAGAAAGGATAGCAAATTCCAATATGATTTTTGGTATCTCAGTTACTTTATTTGTCCATACCAAGACATGCTTACTGGTTGGTTTGTTGTAGGGCTATTTCAAAAGCAGAGAGATTTAGCGGAGACAATGTAATCTACAAGCCACCAGGGGTAAGTGTAACTGTATTTTATTCTGCTTATTGTCATTATTTGTGAATATCAACTAATGGAGACTGTATTCAGATCCGTCACTGTGTTACTGCATTTCAAATATGAATTTGATTCTGTTACTAAGCAGTGTGAGAAATAGGGTGATAGAAACTGGAGTTTTGGAGTCCGTGAAAAAGATCTTGGTTTCTTTGTTGCCAATTAAGTGCACAAAATCTCAATCTGTCACTGTAAATGTCAGTGTCCAGAAAGGTGTTGGTGGGTTTTTGTTTTGTTTTCTTAGAAACACAATTGACTCATCATGTGTGTAGATACTTTATGTTCTCTAGAAGTCTTACAAATCTTTGAAGTTCAACAGCTGCTGCACTTCATGATTTTCAAAGGAAGTGACAGTTACTAAGTATTTTTCTGACTGCCACTTGCCTGTCTTATGTGTCTCAGCCTACAAGGGCTAAGAGCTCTTCTCTTCATTTAAGAAAAAGGGAAAGAAGTCAGTAAAATTAACTGTGTGCTAACACAGTTTTACTTGAGGGAAAATGCAGTACAGAAGAAAATCTGCAAGAATTGCTTTTTAGAAACATAATCAATGTCTGAAAAATCTTCTCTTGTCTCAAATTTAGTGTGTGAATAGAGTTGCTTACAAAAGAGAAATAAATAAGAACCAAAGGGAGTTTCAAACCTTTTTCTGCAAACCCAGAATTTTTTAGGTTACCTAATTTACATGGCATTTCTGAATTAAGGTTGTGCTTAATCATGGCCACAGCTTGCAAAGTCACGGGTCGCTTCATGTTAACCTGAATTGTAATTGCATTAAAAGATGGCTTCTGAGTTAAAACTACTAGCAAGTAAAGGAAAACTACTATTTATTCATCTCCCTTTGGCAAAGTAAATGTAAAATACCACTTTTGAGCCCTGTAGTACATTCGGAGGAATATTTGGTGAGTTTTTCTAACTATCAGCATGAAAAAGTTTAATATCTGCATTTAGTTTCTATCTAAACAGGGGGTTTGGGTACAGAGATAATATTTCTTAACCCAATAGAAGTCTAAATAGCTTCAATTTGAAGCATCCCTAAGTTGGGAAACAAAGAATCTTTTTAGTTCTTCTTAAGCTATCCTAAAAAGTGGAGTTGACTGCATACATGATCATAGAGCATTTCTTTGGCTGTTGTAGTTTTGTAACCTAGTAGGAATGTTGCATGCACAAGGGTTGAATGTCGGTATACAATTGGGTTTCAATATTTATATGGATATTGTTACTTTTATGTTGGGTAGGTAGTCTTTGTAGGTAGCAATGCCATTTGCCCTGTTTCTCAACTAGTATATTTTTCTTTTCCCCAGGAAAACGCTCCAGATATGGTGTATTTAGGCTCGCTGACCAATTTTGATTTGATTTATGCATGGACACAAGATAAATGTGTACCACTGGTTCGAGAAATTACGTTTGAAAACGGGGAGGTGAGAAATTTTTCTACCAATTTGCTTTTGGGGTTTCTCTCTCAAAACGACTTTGTCTCTTTCAAAGTCTCTAATCCACACCAAAGAACTTCCTGCATATTTTGCTTTTAGCAGCAAATAACTCTCGGGTAATAGCTCTTAATTCTTTTGGAGTTTTTTGGTTAGACTTGAAATTCACCGGAGGCAGATTTGTGGTGGTTTTGTACACTACCAAACTAAGAGGTTATCATCATGAATATAGATCACATAAGTGGTGTCTGGTGATTTGCAGAGTGTGGACACTTGGACACGAAAATGTGTGTAAGAATGTGTGTCTCTAAGTACATATGGGTGTGTAACACCTTGAGTAGGTTGTATTATTCATCTGAAGTAAGTACATAGCTGTTACGGCTAAATGTCCATTTAAGATCTGGACAGAAATGTTGTTTGAGTGCTTTTTTGCATCTGTTACAACCTTGAAAAAAATGCTTCTGATGAGAACAGGCAATATCCATGCCAGCATGTCCATGGCAGTCGGAGAAGAGTAAAATAGTTGTGAACTATCCTCTAGTTATAATCAGCTTTTAAAATTTAGTGTTAAAAGTTAGCAGTAGATAAATGTTACTGTATTAACCACTTCTAAAGCATTATCTGATACCTAAATAAGCACACTGTGTGGTGGCTGACCATCTACAGAACTGGCAGGCTCCTAGAAACTGTAATAAAAACCATGTGAGCTTTTTTGGGGGGTTGGGTTTTTCTTGTGAATCTGTTTTAAGTACTGGCACCTTCTAAAAGCTTCACATGCTCTTCCCCTTGAGTTTCTGTTTAGATGAAAAAGGAGTAAGTTACAAAAGAAAACAGAAAAGCATTGAAAGAGAATAAAGATAATGAGAAGAAAAATATGTTTAAAAGCAAACCCACCAATTCCATCTTACAAATTACAGCTATTTCCAACACTAGTATGCATTTTTCATAATAACCAACGGGAAAAAAGTGTTTAGAAAATCGGCAAGTCTGTAGTATCTCAAAAGGAGTATTTGTGCATAGCCACAGCATCTGCTGGAAGCTCTGGAGAGGTTTGTAACAAATCGCAGTATGTTGTCTGCGCTGGATTAGAAACCAAAGAATCAGTCGTATGATTCGTTCTCAGTTGTCTTCATTGTGTGTGTTCTGGTTCTGCAGTGTGTCTAACACTTATTCTGGGCGCGTGCAACACGTCGGGTTACGTGACAGAGGGAGGGACAGCTTGGGATGCACAAAGTGGTTTCAGTGCAATCTTCTAGTCAACTCTGCCAACTTTTTATTGAAAAACAAATTTTAATTCTTCATTTGCAACTCAATACGTAAAAGATGCCAGATGTTAACATCTCTAGAAGTCTGTGCTCGACTTCCAGTGTACTTTTCCAGTGGTGAAATTGGATTCTGGGCCTTAGAAGCCAAGGTTCATCACTGTCAGCTTGTACCACGTTGTGTCGTGGGTTTTCTGGTTGTTCTCTCAAGCCCTGGTTCCTGTTTACTTAGGCAGGTATCTACAATTCCAGGGTGACATTTTGCCTAGCAACACTTGTTTAAAAATTTCAGTGCTGCCAGTAGCCAACCAAATTTAAACATGCCAAAGTTGAGATACTTCTGCCATTGAGATTGTACAGTATTTAAATGGGCTCTTAATGCACACTGCACAATGTTACAGGGGGAGGATATGATGTGCTGTGACTGTCACTGTGCTTATGGAACTAGAATGCTGTATTGGGCTCTAAACTGAGTTTTCCCCTCATTTTCTTTCTTAATGCTTTCATTATCTAAGCGTCATGGGCAGACTAGCCAGGACAAAATATAGTAACTGAGCTCTGAAAAACAAGGTCTGCTTGAGAGACAGTCCCTGGACTTGATGAGGAAAGACTGCTGGAATCAGTCATACCATTCAGAAGAAATCTCTGTTTAATCTGTGAGCAGCCTGTTTAGTTTTATGATGTACAAATACAAGGAACCACGTGGTCTGACGATGGTGCTGAACTGGGAGTTTTTGAAAGAGTAACAAGTTTCTTAAAGCGTGCAGAGGTAATGTGGGAAACTCAGGTCTAATGAGAAAATCCTTTGATATTCTCAGTGCCAAACGAGACAGTAGTTTTTGAGGGAGCAGTCCAAAGCAAATGACGTAGCTGTGCCACTTGTTGCCTCATGACAGTTGGACTTGATGATCTTTAAGGTCTCTTCCAACCACAGTGATTCTGTGATCTGTGACACATGCTACAAAAGCTGGGATAGAAAAGCAAACAAAGGAAGGTACTTTACAGAAACCAGATAAGGGCCAAAATTAGCAAGGGTTTCCAGGCAGCTGTCGTAACAACCTATTTGAAGATGAATTGATCTTGTGAATATAACTTGCCAAGGTTGTCCTTTTAGCTGCTTGCAAGCAAGAGGGGAATTTAGAGATGGAATACCAGGCTCTGTTAGGGTGTTCTGCCTCTGGAAACGTACCTGCTGAAACAAGTGTGGAAATGGAGCCATGGTCATAGTGGTACAAACCAGACTTCTTCCCAACTTCTAATAGGAGTGTAGGCTGAGAGCCAGACAAATTCACATGTGTAAAAAGGAGGATGAGCAAATACGATTAGTGGATTGGGAAGCTTGGATCTCATCAAGAGCACTGAAGTTATGAGGATCTTTGCAATCTACTGTTAAAAGACCAAGCTTCAATGTACCTAACAAACTTGGTTGAAGGAGAGGGGCAGCCATTTCATGTACACTATGTAACTGGCTGCCTACTGATATGAATGCACTTTTTCCAGCTTTCTGCAAAGTAACAATAGCTGAAGAAACTCTTCTATTTGGTGGCAGAATGAACAAGTGCTGCCTTCACAAAAAGCACAGATTTTATTCTGACACAGGCCAGAATCAAAGAAATAGCAGCACTTGCCCACACGCCAGTTGCGCAAATGAAAGACAGGCAATAGCATGGGCTAGATGATGAATCACTATTTCTTCAGTCAGGCTCTAACAAGTTGAGCTGATGTTCAAAAGTGCCTGAGAATCACTTTTGAAGCAAGCAAATGTATGGTGGTCATGTTTTATTTGGGTTTTGATTAAAAGGAAATCCTGAATAAATTATTCAGGGAGTTCCAACGTTTATCTGTTCCTGGACAGAGATCTTCTAAAGGCACTCAGGCTGCAAGAGCACATTCCTGTGAGGAACTAAAGGTTGCCTGTCCCACAGAGTTTTTCACTTCTTCATCAGTTTTATTAATGTACTAGCTGATAAATTTAATAATGGTGTTACACAGATGACCAGTCAGAACACAGTACCAAAAGAGCAGCACTTGTTGTTACCTTCTGCTTTGTTCTTTTCTTTTTCTTTTCTTTTTTAATTGAACTGTTTAAAGATATTTATTCATTGTATTATGCTAAGAAAACACCAACTTCCTACATTAACCAAGTTAAGACTGGTCTAGAATACACCCTCAGCTTTTCATAGTGTTCAATACCATGCTTGTTCAGGCCATGTAGCCATTTCTGTGAAGATGGGTTTGCTCAGAATTGAGCAAGTATTTCAGTGCAAGTGTATCCCTTCCTGAAACGATGGTAATGAAATACCTTCACCCTTTATCTGCTCTATATGAGAGAGGAAGGAGACTTGGTTAACTATATCACTTGGCTGTATTAGATGAATGGTCACCAGTTAACATCTTAAAGAACAGGACTAAAGTGGAGATGTCACGGAAGTGGAAAATTGCTGGAATCATTTGGTTAAGTACCCTTAAGAAATGGAAGAAATTAGATTTCTCGTTTGTTTCTGTGCAGGAACTGACAGAAGAAGGCCTTCCTTTTCTCATACTTTTCCACATGAAAGATGACTTGGAGAGTTTAGAGAAATTCCAACAGGAGGTCGCACGACAGTTAATAAGTGAAAAAGGTTTGTTGTAACTCCTAAGTCTTGGTTTTAACTGGTATAATTTTTTTTGCAGGCAAACTCAGTAGAGAGGAAGTGAAGGCCAAATCAGAATCCTAGTTTTAAAGCTCTTGATGGCTTTACATTCTTTTGACAGTGAGAACTGACTCCTTTGGAAATTACTAAGATAGATACACAAGTTATTGGTAACCAGTTCAGAAATCATTCTTTCTAAATGACATAGAGGGCATTAAACAAAACTTCACTTTGTTTTGTGGACAAAAACACTTTAAGAAAATCTGTTACTTTGGTGGTGTTAGTTATTTAAACATATTTTCAGGTTTTGCATGTTGTTTCTATCTAATATCTCCACCTTTGTAATAATTATGGAAGTGGTGAGGGTTTCAAGGTAATAATAATAATAAAAAAACCACGGATTTTATTCTTTTTTTTTTCCCCTGCTCACAATTTGAAGGTACAATAAACTTCCTCCATGCTGACTGTGATAAATTCAGGCACCCACTCCTCCACATCCAGAAGACTCCAGCAGACTGCCCTGTTATTGCCATCGACAGCTTTAGGCACATGTACGTCTTTCCAGACTTCAGCGACTTGTCGTAAGTATTTTTCTTTGTGCATTTTAATCCGAGAAGAACAAAGGAAAAGATATGTGCTTATATTTTAATCAGTGCTCTGGTAGGAAGATGAATAAATCTGGGTTAGGTAGGGCTGTCTATGTGGAATTCAATGGCAGAGCCTTAAAGCAATACGAATTGGTGCGAAGTCATTGTTTAAATGGAGTTGTGTTGCTTTATGCAAGAAGAGAATCTTGCATTAAGTTTTTAGAGGCTGCTCTTCTTTTATTGCAGTTCTTTTCCATAGTAGTTAGGCATTTGGAGCCTGGCCTGGTATTTTCAGTGGTGATCTAGATATATTGATTAACTTCAAAAGGTTTCAAATACTACAGAGAATGTTTTAAGTGCTTTGTTACACAATGATTACGGTAAAATGCACCGGGTAAGAATTCCAGCCTGCTGGTTTGGTTTTTCCTGCTGTGCAATTCCAGCCTTCCTGCACTAGTCTAAACCTGGGAAGCTGGCACAGAAATCCTTGTTGCCTGGGTTTCTGAAATCTTCCACGTGCAGCTTGAGAAATGGCCAATCAGTGGTGTGTTACCTGGAGAAAATCTGAGAGAGAGAAGTATGGGTGTGCTTAGGAGGGATGCCACTGTGATAATCCTCTCTCCATCCCTCTATCTATTTGTGTTGTACTGCCTTGGAAGCAGACGTTCTGCCTCCCGTGGCTCAGCTGAGGAGTGAGGATGTGCAAACGTTATCGTCGGGGGCTTTCACCGTGAGACAAGCGCTCTGTCTTTGTCCTCAGCTTGTGTGTTAGACTCCAGTTTGTCTCAAAGGAGGTACCTGCACATTCGCTGCTTATTAAGTCCTAGTTCCGTGCCTAGGCTTTAAGACTTGAATGTTTGCTTGTTCATACTTCAAAAACTCAGGGTATTTCGCTTTTGTCAAATCCAAGGATTCAAAGCTCAGACTTAGCACGCAACGCGAACATGACCCCGTGTCCAATTCTGCCATTCCAGCTGGCATTTTTCTACCTGAAATGCTGACATCTGGAAGGAGAGCTCAAACCCAGCTTCTCCCCAGAATTCTCCACAGGCTTATTCTTAAAATGTAGCCTCTGTTTGATGTATCTCAAATAATGCTTCTCAAATACCTAAAGCTGTGTGCGTTGCAACTCTGATAGTGTCTGGTTTTCTCCCTGTGCTCCTGCATCTTTGGAAGATCGTGTTCACTGCACGTGCTAGCACTTTAAAAAAATAATGGCTTGTTGGCATTTTAAGAACACTCTTTATTGTCACTTTCGAAACCCCTGGAAGAAGTTACTGTCTCTTACAGAGGCAATAGAGGTGTTTGGTTTAGACTTCCGTGTTGTTTCCTACATGTTCTGTTTCCATGAAACGCTGTCAGAATAACAACAGCTCCTTGCTTGTTTGTGTGCCAATTGTTACGTACAAATGGAGACGAGAGAGATGTCAGGATTGTAGACAGTCGTGTAGTGCTAATTATTCAACTTTACTCTAGGAGATTGAGCTGATACTTAGAAATACTTAAACAATTTGGAAACAAGGAGAGCTTCAACCTCCTGGGGTGATGCTTTTGTTGTTTGTGTTTGTGGTTCACATTTCTCTTTTGGTTTTGTTTGTTAGATTATCAGTACATTCTCTGGAGTATTTTAAAACCTGGCCCCAGACTGTCCCTTGTAATCTCAGTGCTGCCACCAACCAGTAGGGTTTGGATACGGTAGTTTCAGAACTGGCCCACTAAAAGATTTCCTCCCTCTTCAGGGAGCTGTCTTTGTGGGGATTAGCCATTTCACAGGCAAATGAGAAGCTCTGCCAATATTTTATCTTCATACTTTGGCCTCCTGGCCCTATTCATCCTGCTGTTCCAGGTCAGAAATGCTAGCAAGGAGTGTTCAACAGATCGGTTGTAGCTTCTCAGCAAGAACTGGCTGAGCTCTACGAGAGGTTGTAGGCACCAAATGCACTTGCTGCATTAGGAGAGGGGAAGATGTTGGAGGGGAATGTCTCCAGCAATGTGCCTGACCTGGAACAGGGCAGGAGCCCAAGGTCAAGCAGGGAGCAGTGATTCTGCTGTCCCTTCAGCTGGGCTGGAATCAACCCTCTTCTGTCAGTCCTGATTCCTGACCTTATCTGGGAAGGGAGGAGACCCCTCAGAGATGACGCTGGCTAATTACAGAGGTTGCTGTAGTGATGCCCTCTGACTCTGCATTACACTGTGCTTCATCCACAGAGTTTTCTGATGGTCTGCAATTCTGCTGGTAGCCCACCTGACCACACTTTGTCCCTCGTTCCTAAATGCAGTAATTGCTCTGGTGAAAGGCTCCCTACAAACCCTATCTCCATCCCTGCCTCGCTTTTGATTGCACGCGTGGTGCTCACGTTACAGTTTTCCATCTCATCTTTAATACTTACTGGCTCAACTCTCCGTTTTAAGCTTTTTAGTCTATTTGTCGTTTCACAAATAAAATGGGATGCTGTAGTTTAGCCCGTTTGCTGTGGGTGACAGCAGATGATCTCGGATCAGATTTACACGGATATCCTCTTAGCGCTTATCTCCAGTGTGTATGCAGTTGCTCAGGCACTAGAGGAGCCTTTCAAAGATGTTTTGTCAATACTGCTCCCAACTGTCATTTGTATCTGTAAACTGTGCATTCGGAACCCGCTGTTCCCTTTTACATTACGGTTGGTGGGGAGCTGCAGCGAGCGCACAAGGGAGGGAGCGGCGAGCGCAGCTCGGTGGGAGTTATTGAAAAGATGAAATACTTGCTGTGTTCTCGAGAGACAGTGGAAAGAAAAAGAAGCTGGTGGGATTCCTTAACAAACCCTTTGGCTTCCTGGCCTCTATTAATCACCGAAAAGCGGCCATAGCGTGCTAGAGAAACAGAAGTCGGCAACTCGGAGCGGTGCACTTTAAATCTTCCCTGTTTGGACTGAACTTGTAGTAAACATGTGGGTATTTCTCTTGGGTTTGTTCCAGAGTTCCAGGTAAACTGAAGCAGTTTGTACTAGACTTGCATTCTGGAAAATTGCATAGAGAGTTTCATCACGGCCCTGATCCAACGGATGTAGCACCTGGACAGGTAAGATTACAACAAATGCATTTAATTTGGCCACTGTCCACTCCTTGTCAGAGCTGAACGTTCTCATATGGGTGTGCTTTCAAAGTGAGTCTTCTGAAAGAGAAACCTGTTTCTAGAAGCATAATGTTGCCACTTCTGGTTGGCTCTTCCTTTAACTTCCTTTGGATAAAGGCAGGGAGAGTGTTAGGGAGAAGTTTGGTACCTCTTTGCCTCAAATAAAGGAGAGGGTAAGAACATGTATTTTCTCCTCTGAAATTTCTTGGGCTAGATGGCTCTTCTGAGCTCCTAGAGCTGCTCTTATCTTATCAAGTGATTTCAGTGCAAAAGTGGTGATAGTTGGAGATGCATTATTCCCCGTGTGACAGTCTATGAGAGGGTGCTTCAAAGGGGAGACATCATCTGACTGACTCTGTTAGGTATTTACTTGTAGTCACCAATCCAAGCAGGAGGTGGATTATTAGAGCATCAACAAAAGATTGAGAAGCTTATTGCTTTTATTAATGCAATTAACAAGCAGCATTAATAGCAATTGCAGGCTGCATTTGTCAGTTTGGATTCCTCCCTGTTCTGCTCTAAGGTTGTTGTGCTGTATAATTACACGCCTCTTTAGGAACACAACTGCTAGATCCTTCTCACCTCAGTGGTTAGTTTAATCCAGGAGGGAGAAAAGAAGGGGTGTTACCAGCCCCACTTTTCTCTACTCGACCCAATCTTCTGATTGTCTTGATCGGCCTTTTATGTTCTTGATACACCGCTCAGCTCAGCTGCTTGGTGTCATGCTGAAAAGTGCAAATCTAACAGCCTGTTGGGCAACTTCCTCATTACTTTGGGCACACTGTAAAGAAATAACTGGTGTTAAACACTGAAGCAGCACGTTGCATTGTCTAGGGCTCAAAGAGCCAGGGGAGACCTGGTGCCCTGGTGTTGGTGTTCCTTGGGCCACCCCAGAACCCATGGGTGAGGGACAGAAACTATTGATGGCTACAGGCTCATTTTCCTGGTCATCTGTGGGATGTGTTAAGGGTGGCAGCGCACCAAGCCGTGTGAGTGCAGGCTCCTGCTGCGATGCCCTGCTCAAAGTGAAAAGATTTCAAACCATGGAAGCGCTGAGGGCTTGCCTTGGACCAGCAGAACCACAGCTTTTGAATGTTGTCGTGACTGGCCATGAAAACACAGGGGCTGAATTGTCTCAGCAGGAATTCCTTTAACTGGTAACACCCCACGTTTCTCAGGAATTCATTCAGCAACCAGAATTCAGGTCAACAGGAGGAAAAAATATGCAGAAAACAAGGGCTGGAGACCAAGGTGTGGGCCAGGCAGTCGGTCAGTTTGGAGCTAGACAGGCGTGTGTGAGGAGTCACCACTCTGAGGCAATTGCAGTGTGGAGGAGGCTGGGCCAGGGAGGGAGTCCCTGGGTCCCACTGCCTGTCTGGGCTCAGGCTCGTTGCCTGGAGCTGCAGGCTTGCTCTGGTCTCCATTCTGCCTTGAGAACTGTTCACCAAACCTGGGATGGTGGCTTCTCTTCTCCATTTGGCTTCCTGCCAGCTTGTGGAAGATGCGTGTGCCCATGCTGTGGAAATCCTGGTCTTAACTGAGCTGGAGGCTGCTGTCTTAAGTCATGTATGTCCCTTGAATTGCATGTTTGGGTATTTTAGTTTCCAGAGAAAACAAATTCTCTAATATTTTTGGCAGCAATGACACTTTTCCCTGGTGTATCTCAAAACCACACCAAATAGAGCACTTCCAAAGCAAGCAGTAGATAGACTCAAACAATTATACCATGGGATGCATTTGAAATAGCTTTTAAGTCACTTGTACAGGAACTTATGTGATAGCTGTTACCTTTGAGATGTGCCATTAAAAGGAATATCCTTAACTGATGGTGCTTAATTAATTAACGTGTGTGTGTGTGTGTGTATTCCACCTGCTTGGGACTTACAGTGTGCCTTGCAAAAAAAACCAAAGAAGCCAAAACAGAACCATAATCTCAATTTCTGAGAGTGCTGGACATTCGTGCACTCCCATAATTAATGTTAGAAGTTCATTTAATAGAGCTGATTGATTATTGAAATGACTCTAACAAATGATTTCACTGTTTGTTCTGCTTTTCAGCCAATTCAGGATTTAGCAAGCAGCCCACCAGAGAGCTCATTCCAGAAACTGGCACCCAGTGAACATAGGTACACCTTATTGAGGGAAAAAGATGAACTTTAAAAACTTGAAATAATCTTGCAAGCCTTTCAGACAGCAGCATTGACTTCTGTGTGGTGGAAATAGTAAACCTATATTTTCATAATTCTATGTGTATTTTTATTTTGAATAAACTGAAGAAAAATTTTTTTGTTTCTCCCCAGGCTTGTAAATACATTGGTTTGGTGGGTCATTCTGTACAGCATCTTTCCAACAGTACCTTCCTAACGCTGTAGTGAAGTACCAGAGACCCATCCAGACACTTGATCTAACTCTGTTCTGTAAAACTTTTATAATCCAAATGAAGGTATCCCTGCCAGAGACATGCTGTTAACTTGCACTAGCCCATTAAATAGGACTTTGGGGTTGTTTTCTGTGTAACCTTGGTAGTATGTGCTTTTTCTTCTTCTTCCTGTGAACAGCTCTCCTGGTAATCTATTTCTTTGTCACGTTTTTCTCCAACTTAAGAGGGTCTTCTATTCTGGATACTTGGGAGGGGAATAAATTAAAGTTTTACAGAATCTCGTGTGGTGCTTTACTGGGTGTAAATCTCAAAGTGATTAAGCAGTTCTGACTACTAAAAGAGCAAGCAAGGAAAGTTTTTAATGATAATAGCTGCATTTTGAACCAAGAGGCTGTATTGGCCTGCCCTCTTTCCTGGAATTACAATTCTTACCCACACGGCTGTGTTAAAAGTACATGGCTGTTGGAAACCCTTCAGAGCAGGAAAGGTCCAGGGCTGGACTGCCATCTTACTTTGGTCAGTCTGAAATGAATCTCTGTATGTATGTGTTACAGTCAGACTTTTTTTTTTCTTTTTGGGTCCTTGCCTTCCTGGCAGACTTTTACTTTTTGAACAACCACTGCACATTTTCTGTGACTCTGTCTGGCTTGTGCCTTATTTATTGTGTATTCTTTAAATTCTGCTCTAAAAAAGGAATTACTCCTTTCCTTGGGGGCTTTTCTGTTGTGCATGATACCAGAATGGGGGCTTTTCTCAACAAATCTTCAAACTGCTTGATGAGATGAATGTATAGGAACTGTAAGATGGAAAAGATGTTAGTTTGGGGTGCATTGCTGGAGACGAGTTAGTACTGGATTTGTACAGCACTTAGTACAAAGGTCTGTGACTTGGGGCCCCAAGGTTTAGTGTCCTTAGAAGCAAGCTTGTTTTTTAGATAGGTGGACTGCTGGGTCTGTGTTTACTTCAGTGGGTGACCCAACTTCTGCAGTTCACAGCTGAGGATTCCTATTGCCACCTACTCAGTTACTGACAGAAGACTGACATGGTCAGGTGCAGCTGCAGCAGAAGTTGATCCCAAGAGAGGCTGCTAAACCGAGCCCCTGCAGCAACAGGCACATGAACTTTCCAGAGTGTGATGCTGAGGAGAGAGGTGTAAGTACCAACCAGCACTAAGCTACAGCTCAGTGGATGCAGAATGGTAGCTACGACTTTTGGGTTTGAGTAAGGACTTGTTATACAATGAGATGTAACAGCTTTAGGGCAGTTACCCACTCAAGTCATTTCATTGTGTATTCATGGGAGTTGGGGCTGATTCTCCTGGGTTCTTGCTGAGCACGGGCCTGGCTCTACCAACCTTCAAGTTATTCTTCTACTTGGGAGCAGAAGGCTGAGCAGCTACAGCCTAGGTATGCTTGCCCAGTAGGATGTTGAGTATCACTTGAGCTTTTAAGTATCTGATGAGAACAGAGAATTTGCCTGGAGAGTGAGCACTGGACAGAAGGTGAGAGCATTTCCCCTGACATGAAGGTGCCCATTTCTGAGCTTGTGTATGCCTCCGAGTTTCTAGATGCAGGCAAAATTTTAGGAACTTGTGTTACTTTCAGTCCCTGTAAATACTGCAATAGCTGAAGGATGTGTTTGCTAACTCAAGACGGGGTTCTTAAATCTTGCTAATGCAATTTTTTTCATAATACAACATTTGTGAGGGCTAAATAAACCCCAGCGTTCTCAGGAAATGCTACAACCAGTCCCAGAGGTGAAAACTTTTATTTGGTCTGAATTATTTATTATTTATATCTTACATTTCTTCTGACTAACACACCCAGCAATATAAATGCTAGTTGGGTTACTCAGCTGCCCATGTAAATAACCCACCTATTTTAAAAAAAATCATAGTTTAAATAACTGTCTCCCAAGTCCAGCGTGTACACAATGCTCTGAAATTGCTTCAAGTACACGAGGAGGAAGAAGAGGTTTTGTGCTAGACGCTTCCTAAACTGAGTGCACACCAAGCTGAAGTTGTAGAAGCTGCAGCTGGAATTCAGTTTTGTGAATGTAGATTGTCCTGGCATCAGTCCAGCCTGGGGGGAGAGGGGGGAGTCCACAGTGTCCCTGCTCTGGCTGCTTGTCATTTCAGTGCACGGGGTTTCGAAGAAAACGGCAGGAAAACAGAGAGAGCTTTTTAAAATCGTACAAAGATTCCACCAGTTTCTGATTAAGAACATTCTTTTCCTTAGGTTCTGCCTTTAAATATAGAAATCGCACGTCAAAGGAACAAAGTCTTCGTATGAAGTTGTTACAAGCTCATTAAATGTGTTTACAGCCAAAGTCGAGGTGTGTTTAAAGAACAGAGCTTTCTGCCTGACGAGAGCAAGCGAGCTGCCTGAGGTGGGTCCTGTTTCCCCTCCAGGCACAGTGGCTTTAGCACAGGCAGCGTTGACAACGTTTGCCCTTACTTGGGAGAACTGTTGCAGGTGCTGCTTCCCTGAGCCTCAGACCTCCTTAAAAGAGACACATTCCTCTGACTGAGAGCAAGTCCAATTGTGTTTTTAAAATAATAAGGAAGAACTGTTCAGAAGAAGGTACTTGTGCTGTAACAGTTGCTTACGGTGTCTCTAGGCACAAAACCCTCTCATCAGTCACTAGCAGGCAGTCATGTCCAATGATGGTAGCAAAGCACAGGTTCAGAAAAAGGAGCTCTTTCCTTACGCTTCCTTATACAGTGTTCCCTGCTCAGGAGCCTTAACCCTGACTTCAGTGTTCACCTAATAAAACTGGATTAGCTCATCCAAGCAGAGCTCTGGATGAAGTCAACAAGCTAAAAAGTTTAAAAACCAGCTTCCCAACCTCCATTTCTGTTCCCCCAAACAGTAGCAGCAGTAGTCAGGGAACTGTCCTGGAAGGATGGAGGTAGGACCGGGTGCTGAACAGTCAATTACACAACAACGGTACGATTCTGTGGCAGTAAAAACACATTAACACTTCCCTATTTAACAGTAAGTTTCAGAAGCAAAAGGCTTCTTAAGCAGCAAAATAAGGATGGTAAGAGTAACGGGCATCTGTTATGCAAAGCTAGCAAAAGCAGTACCTCCAGCATCTCAGCATGTAAAGTCTCCACAGCTTGTCCCAAAGTCTTGAAAAGGCTGAGCAGCTCCTCTACGGGCTGGGGGGAAGTGAACTTTCAGAAGTGAGCAGCACCCAGGAGGTGTGCAGCTGGCCCCAACAAGCATGGCTGACTTGTTGTAAGCAGTATCAGGTTGATCTTTTCAAAGCAATGCCATGGTCTGGGGGTGTCAGCTGACACTGGCACCATTTAAAGGTGCTTCACCAGCCTTTGACTGCTGAGGAATGGGCCTGGCTGCAGCAGCACCTTCCAAGGAAGCCGCTTCGCTCTCCTACCAGAGTGCTGGTGGTGAGAGGAGAGAAGAAGCAGGGGCACCATCGAGCAGTAAGCGCTGCTTAAGGCTCTGAAACCCTTGGCACTTGCTCACATATGGCATGCTTGGGACTAGCCAAGGCGTTCAGCAGCCACGGAGAATTACTGTTCTCCAGGAGCAGTCCTGTGGTGTTGCTGCTGAGCCTGTTTAAGTACACTCTGAACAAGATGAGGAGTTTACAAATCAAAAATCAAAACAAACAAACCTCACACTTAAAAAAGGGGAAAAGCTGCTTATGACGCTGGTCTGATCTGGCTGATGGAGGCAGACAGGGGATATACAGAAGGGTTTCTTCCATGGTCTCACCCAACATTTTCCCCTTATAGCAGCCAACACTTCCTTGTGCACTACCCCACAGGCAGAGTCAGTCGTACCCTGCGGGTGTACACAGGAGGAGTTTGGGAATCCAGGTGAATGGAAGTAAATTTAAAGTACTATGACCATGAAAGAGAGATGGAGCTTATTGCCTTCTCTTGGAGCACTCTAATACAAGCTCCAGCTTCATGGGAAAGCGCGAGAGGTTTCCAAATAGCTCTCTTTGTGCAGTCTGCAAGACACTTTGTGCAAATTTGGCATGAAGCATCCCTCTCCCCTCATTGCAGCTGTGCATACAGCTCACCTAGGAATTTTATAATTAAAAGTTATCCGTGTCATTTGCAAAGGACTGATGTCACTGCATCTGAAAAGAGAAATTCTGCCATTACTGTTTCACCCCTCCCCAGTAACAGTACTGTTGTCAGAACGCACACACCTCAGCCTTGCATTTAAGCGCAAGGCTGCGAGTCTGTCGTTAGCACGGCTACTGCATTTTTGTTCCTACAGCCATCATCCAGCCACACTTCAGCTGGATTTTTTGACGCTTTGGCAAGAAAGCTCTGGACAGCTGGAAGAGACCTGCTCAATCATTTTTTGTTTTCTTCTTTGTATCAATTTTCCACCTGTGAAACCCAAAATCCCACCACCAAGTGCAGCTGCAATTCCTGCCACTTTGAAGCCTGCGAGGAGACCAATAGGACCCCCCACCACTCCACCAATGACTGCACCTGCCACAGGCAGAGCTGCCAGCTTGTATTTTGCAGCCTGGAAAGAGAAAAAAAATAAAAAGAGTTAGAACACTTGCCTGTGGTGATGCGCATTTTCCCCTCAGTGCTCTTGGCAATGACTTGAATGCTCAGTGATAAATAAACTTTACAAATTAGTACTTTAAAAAAGCTGATCTACTATCCCACGTACATGACAGAACGCACTAAACTGAGAGCTCAATTTTGGGCTCTCATCTGTGTAGTTATGAACCACGTCCTTTTACATGGTTCTGGCTGATCACGTACAGCAGTTATTACCTGGTCTCCATCGTTAAATCAAATGAGAAACTGAGGAATCACAGAATGTCAGGGGCTGGAAGGGACCTCGAAAGATCATCTAGTCCAAGCCCCCTGCCAGAGCAGGTCACACAGGAACATGTCCAGGTGGGTTTTGAATGTCTCCAGAGAAGGAGACTCCACAACCCCCCAGGGCAGCCTGTTCCAGGGCTCTGTCACCCTCACAGTGAAAAAATCCCTCCTCATGTTTGCATGAAACTTCCTATGCCTCAGCTTCCACCCATTGCCCCTTGTCCTATCATCGGGCACCAGAGGAAATGCTCAGACTTGTCAGTAACGTGCCTGAATTTAGGTTTGTGCCTCATTAGTGACTACCTCTGACATCTGCATAGAACCGGGTTGAATTTGCATGTTTTTATCAGCCTCTTGGGTTCTCTTATTTATCACACTTATTTGATTCTTGTCAGCCAATCGCTGAATGCGCTTGTCCTTGCAGGTAAACCAAAGCAGTATCAGGATACCATAAAAAAACCCCAACAAACCCCTTGTATTTCCTAGTAGCTTGGATATGATAGAAAATTACAGGAGAGATTGATTTCTTTTTTTTTTTCCCCCTGCTACCTGTGGGTCATTTCTCCCGTATTTCCTTAATTGCTGGCTCCCTCAGCATTAAAGACGGCAGATCAATGGGGTTAATACAGAGGAGTGCTGGGAGGCAGAGTACCATTGATTCACCAGCAGGAGCAGATCCCTACCTTCCCCAAGCTTTTGGTTCCCTCTTCAACATTCACAGCAGCACTGTTGACATGGTCTTCAATCCTGTCAATCTTCTCCTGCTGAGACTAGATGCAAAGGAATTATGAGTGAGGGAACCTGCTGGGAAGCAGCAGTGAGCCAATACACACCATCTAAATGCCTGTAATCAGGGCCCCACAGCCGCTTTCATCTGCTGCACACTGCAGCCCTGTCGCCTTAATGGTGCTTCATTAATAGCATCTGATAAACTCTGCTGAAACTACAAACTTACTTTTAAAAAACCCTCAACTATTAAGCAATAATAAGGTGTGTTATACGACGTGTTGCTGCAGTTAGAGAAAACCACCCAAACATTCCATTTCTGAATCTTTTCTGTGACTAGATGGAACTGGCATTCCGAAAGGCAAAATAATCCAAACTAGCCTTTTTCTTTCCTGCCGAGCTGCACGTTCAAAAACCATTCTATAAAGAGCATTTGTAAGATCAGTACCAACTCCAACATACAAAGCTGCACCAAGAAATCTAACTAGAAGTGTTTAATTACGGCACTATAAAACGCTGACTTGACTTTACAAATAGAGTAGTGACAGTACTGAAAATACACCTGATGTTGCTCTGTATTTTACTGTTTGATTTTACACAAACGTTCCATCCTTTTTCCAAGCTCAGTCAGACTCCCCTGCAGTTTCTCTCGGAGAACACTGGAGCAGAAAATAAAGGGGGTTTGGGGGGTTGTTCTTATTTAATTTCACAAGTGCCCAGGCTGGTTTATGTTATAAAATAATGTGATGGGTAACGGTCACCTTTCAAGAAGGGGCATTCTGTACTTTCTTCCTCTTTCTAATTCAGAAACCACTGAATCCACCAGCTCTTGTCTCTCCATCTACCATCCAATCCACACACTTTAGCTGCTTGCTGATCTAATGATGCCTAGATGTAAAATCCAGAAAGTCCCTGGCATGGGAACTCATCCTTTTTAACTAAAGCTGCTAAAATTTAGGCTACTGAGGAACAGTTTTTGCAGTACCTCTCCAGCCTAATGAATCTTAATCTTTTTTTAGTACATGTGAATTAGCACACATGCAGCAGAAAGGGTAAAAGTTATCTTACCTATCCCAACTAACCCCACAGCAGGGAGATTAAAGAACTCTCCCAGGAGATGAGAATTGTGGATTTAAATTCCATGTGACACGGAAGAACTAAATACTGGGAACAGAGTGTGGATGATACAGACTTTTTGGCAGCTTTGTGAGAGCAGAGAAAGGGCAATCTGATAAAGGTGAGGGCAACTTCAGATTTTCCTAATACTGCTGATTAATTGAGAAAAAGTTCCTGAGAAACAGCCACTCTGTGCAGTGAAGACTATCATCACCATTACAGCTAGAAACAGTGAGTGGTGAGTGGAACCTGGGTAGAACTCTTGTGGTTTACACCATAGACCTTCTACTATGGTTCAGCCAGTGGCCAAGAGCACTGGCTAGAGCATGACTTGCTGCTCTTGGTGACAAGAACTTAGGAGCAATTACCAGCACTTGGTGCTGAAACAGGAGAGTATTGCCTCCTCACCTTGACAGAGCCTGAATCAACAGGAGAGCCACAAAGGTACTTGCAGCAGTGAGTCACTGATGCACAGGGCAGGAGCTGTATCTCACCAGAAGGGGCAGCTGAGTAGTTAAACTAATGCTTTGGAACTTTGCTTTTCTGTTGGCACTTGAAAATCAGAAGAAAACCTTTCACCTTACAGCTAGACAATTTGTTGTAAACATTACATGCATCACCTATGACTTTGGAAGGTATCTAGCGTACTGGCTTTGAAACCATAGATGGATTTACCATAGGTGCCAGGTGGCAAAGACAGCACCTTCATGCAGGCATCTCAGTTCACTGTGGGGAAACGGCTCTGCCTCTACTGGCCCTCTCCAGAGGCTCCCAACAGTGACTAGCATTTTGTAGTCTTGCATGCTGGACTGAATAAATTCAGCTAATGTTATTCTGCTATTCTGTCACTTTGATCAAGCGATACTAGCTCAGTTTGAGATCAGACTATGGGCAGAAATATTGCTCATCTTTTTGAGCCAATTGCCCTGTTTTTTACAGGCTCTGGGATAGAATGCTGGATTAATACTTACGCTGACTAAGAGAGAAAAATCGGTCACCAACTGGCTAAGCTGAATCAAGTCCTACAAATGAAAAACAAATGTTATTTTGTAATAGTTGCTAAAAACAGAATTGCCAACGTGGTAGTAAGGGAGTTCTGACCTACCCCTTCCAAAGATTCCCAGGACTCAGCTGCATTTTCTTCCTGAGGTATTTTGGGAAGGCGGGAGAGCTGGATTAAACTTTGGGAGCCGTCCTTCACTTCCACATTACAGAAAGTTTCTGAATGAGAAACATGATGTTTATAAACAAATGCACCAAATCAGAATGTAGGTGATGTGCAAAGTTTATCACTCTTAATGTTTCTCAAGGATAAATTGATATTTAACCTAATTCAAGCCAAGCAACAGCCGTGAAAATGATCATGTAAGGAGAAGTCTCACAGCACCACACAGTTTCTTAAAAGGAAGCTATTGCCAACGAAATGGATTCATTTATATAGTTACACTTTCACAATCAATTCTGGGAATGACACTAAATTATGCTCCTGAATTCAAGGTCAGTTAATTAATTTTGTATCAACTGAGCTAAGGAAACTGAGCTTGGGGCAAAAACTTTTCATTTACATACAAACACAGAAAAACACCGCGCTTCCACAACTGAAAAGACAGTCGCTCATTTAACGATTGATTTTTATGCTACTGGTCTGACTTTCAGCCAGTTGAGACTAAAAGAAGCTGGAGGAAAAGGCTTTTAAAGTAAAAACAGTGAAAAGCAAGTACCACACCACCCAGCGTTCAGTGCTGGATCCAGCTGGGTAGCGGCACTGTGAAGATGACAATCATTTACAGCCCGGCGGTGTAAAGGAGACATTCCCAAGTATCTCCCTTTCTAAATCACCCGGAGTGAACGCAGAAGACACTGGGAAAAAGTACAGTGGAAAAAGTGGGGAGACAGTCAAGTGGCACGGGGAGAGCAGATCTAAGGAACAGACACACACGTACCTCCTCCAGTCAAACAGCCCACTCCTGAGCCACTATGGATGTAATGGACGTGTGCCTGATTATGGACAGGTAATTAAGTAGTAATAAAGAATAGTAACAGACAAGTTAGGCATGTCACAGCAAGGTTTAAGGAATACCTTAGGAATAGGACAGGCAGACTGCAGAAGGTATGTGTGTAAATAAACACTGTTCCTTTAGACACCTTCCATTTCTGAAGGAAAAGAGCTACTTGAGTAGGGCACTGGTGTTTTTTCTTCCTTGGGAGGGGAGTATTCAGAGAAAATTTAACATGGGGAAGACTGGTTTGATATGTCTAACAATAGTAAAGTGTAAATAGTGCATTAAAATCTTTTTTAGAAACAAATGTGCCAAGGTACTATAATATTATAGAATTGTTACTGCAACAGATAAGAACAATGGAAAACAAATACAAATAATTAATTTTTAAAAAATCAGTAATAGTGCATGCTTATTCATGGAATTAATTTAAGATAAAATAAAAATGATAAATTTTCATAACATTTGTCCATTTCTCAACATTTTTATCCCAGTATCTCAAAATACATAAAGGACTCAATCTTCCTATTCTCAGCTCAACACACATCTAATGTCAATGAAGCCGATACTCAGCCATCCTTCCTAAGTAAGCAGAGCAGCCAAGTAACAACAATGGAGTGAGCAATTTGGGCTTGTTTTTCTTCCCAATTATTTCTACCCTTTTTCCTTTAAGAATTCAGACATGGAAGGCTCTTCACCTTCTACAATCATCACCTCTTCTTCCAAACATTTCTGATTTATAACATCCGATTAATTAATGATAAGTACTCAATCCTAAAATATTGCTTTCCCCTTTTCAAGATAATTAATCATATATCCAAATGTGTGCATTTTTGCAAAAAACAATTCTGCTACATAGAATCATAAAATTGTCAGGGTGGGAAGGGACCTTAAAGATCATCTCCTTCCAACCCCCCTGCCATGGGCAGGGACACCTCCCACTAGAGCAGGTTGCTCAGAGCCCCA
>WTSP01015419.1:0-63751 GCA_025331215.1 Actenoides lindsayi | reverse complement strand
AAAAAAAAGGAAAAAAATCAAATCACCTATTTCTGTATTTTGACTAAATTCTAAATAACTATTGGATATATCCAAAACCCTGAAACAACAAATAGCAGTACAACTAAAGATAAGATGGAAGATAAGAATACACAGATAAACCCCACGTATTTTGATCAAATAAAGATGTCCTACAAGCAAGATCAAGTATTACTTTACAAAATAATTTCACAACACATCATCCAGTATGTGGATTATTTTAAAACCTACTTTAGTAGTCCATTTTAATAGACTATAGCCTAGTAATCCCACGGTATTAAAGTAGAAAATTAGAGTTTCATATTCTTGTTATACCACATTACTGTTGTGAATAGTCTTCCTTTTACAAGGAAAGTTATAAAATACTTCAAGATTTGAAGAAAATTCTGGATTATTTCATAAGTGCTGAATCTAGAGGAATAAATGCCTCTGGAGAGGAAGACACTGATTTCCTAATTCAGACCCTAAGAAAAATCTACTAAACCTGTAAACCAATTTACATTTATGTTAAGTGAGTACAACCTCAAGTAGTTGAAGTATAATTTCACAGCAAGAGTTTTTGGAGAGAAAAAAAGTGCTTCCCTTCACTGCAATTCATAGCCATGTTTTCAGTAAGAGATAAAATAATGTCATTTCACTACACAGCAGCTTTGTGATACTTGCAATTGGGTGTCTGTCAAAGAAAGTCTAAAGACAGGACAGTTTCTGTTGATAACAATCTTTATAAGTGGCTTAATAAAGGTGTGTGTCACACAGAGTGTACTTTGAATCACCCAAAGACAAATGGTGTTTTATAACACATTTTGTACAACTTTTTAATTACTTAAACATAGGTACATGTGTTTTTAATATTCTCTTTCAAAAACAATAAAAAATAAGTCTTAAACTCTAAATATTCAAATATTTAGAATAACCATAAAGAAACTAATTTTATGGTATCAAATTTGTACCACATAGCCTGAGGAATTTGGCTCTAAAGCAATTAAATCAGATTGAAGAAAATGAGCCCACACTTACTCATCAACAGACAGAACCGTAACCAAGGCTAACAATGGTTGGAAAAAAACAGTAAGCAGCTTGCACTTATCATTGGAAAATAAGTTTCTGGCCAGGCAAAAGGAGGTATAACTTGGTTTCCCTTGAAGAAAGTTTGTCCTAAGCTATTCATGCAATATTGCCCTAATGCCTGTGGTGTATGAGGAGGTTCAAAGCCTCTCAGAAAAGTAGGACCTCTTAACTAAGTCCAGTAAGAGCAGGCAGAAGGAACATACCTAGCAATTCCAGGAAAAAAAATAAATCCTCAGATTTTATTAAAATACCTATTCAAGGGGACCTATTCAAAGGAAAGCTAGAATATCCCAGCAGTCCACACTCTCGGGAACATGCATACCTGCAGTAAACTCTTAGCAGTCCACACTGCTGCTATAGGGCAATGGTGCAAAAATGACATTGTTGTGCACTAGAACACAGCGTGCCAGTGGGGAGCCAGAAGTCAAATTGACACATATATTTCTGATTTTCACTGAGGAAAGGTCATCTTCATCATGAGAATGTATTTTCACATCCATGTAACACAGTGAACTTTTTTTACTGTATGATTCCACATTATTTTAGTAAGTATTTTGAAATATTATTAATTATTCATGAAGAAGAAAATTACCAAAGAACTGCACAGCTGTCATCGAGGTGGGTAAGCATTATCAGATCTAACCTATAGGACAGTTAATTGAACTATACAAATGACTGTAAGATGGAAAAGTTACCTTTCAGGGAAAAGATTCCTTTTTAAGTTAGGTTTTGCATTTGGGGTTTTTTTGCATACAAACATTATATCTGAACTACTGCTATTTGCCAATAAATCAATTCAACTCATTAACCTGCAGAAATCTATTACTAAACTGAAAGAGTTTATCTTAGGGTCAAGAGAACAGTAAAATAGGTTTTTGCAGTAGAAGCAAGGTCTTACTGAATTTTGCAGACAGTTATCAAATTCTCAACAGGTTCAACAGTTCATTTAGATTTCACTCTGATCTCAGAAGCTGAGAGAGGTCCTTTGTACTACTCTCAACCCCCTTCCACCTCTCAACAATCACAAGGAGTTTTCATGTGTATCTTTTCCACTTGTAACACCCACATTGTTTTTCTTGGCTGTGTTTTCTCTTTTGGTTTCTCACTTGGCTTGGAACCACCAGGCTCCTTTGAAACCCATCCACTAGGGAAGGATAAATACTTCATTGCTTAATTATATCCACTGGCTTATCTGATTCAGATTAATAACGTGACATGAATGTCTACAAGCTTTCAGCCAGCTGATTTAAATCATAGACACCATAATCATCCTAACTACTTAATACTATTAAAAGTTTTTCATACTCATCCATGTTATGTTACCAATAAAATTATTACACGTAGGAAAAAGTAGCATACTGTTATATAAAAAAAATACTCAAAACAATCAAAAAACATTTATCTTAAAACAAAAATGCTAATGACAGTGCATTTGCCCAAGTATTATGTATCACTACTTGCATTTCCATTCAGTGTTTTACACAAAAAAACCTCTGGGTTTGTCTTCTGAACTACCACATACTCCAGGACTATATTCCCATTTGTACAGTCTCTGCATATACTTACTTGATACATTTCAGCATAACTGTTATATATTAGAAATAAAAAAAAAATAAAAATCAGACAGCTAAAGATAAATGTCCCCTACATTATATGTCATATGTTACTGTTAAAAGAAAAAAACCCACCCCAATCACATAAAAGCCTACACAGTAACTTTTATTTTTGTCTGAAGTTTGGCAGCACCTCTTCAATACAAATAATAATACACTTAGTACCTTTTTCATTTATGTTACAAAGAAATGTTATGTAACTTCAAAAACCAGCTCACAAAACCACAAAAAAAAAGTTTCCATCTTATCATTGGTCCTAAATAACATGGAGGGGGGAAGGAGGAGAGTGGGAAGACAACATATGAAGAAATAGAGAAAATCTAGGGAAAGGAAGAAGATAACACTTTTCTCATAATGGACTCACACGATGCATTTTTTTTAAACCTTGCAAGAAAAGTACACACCTTCCACCTGTAAAGAACATGGGATTCTCCTTTTCTCCCTTACACATACACATGCTCTGCACAGAGAAATGGGTGAAACCCTAACTCTAGATGTAGCTAATACAGATGTAGACATTTATTTGAATGCAATTATTATCTACATCTCCATAATAGCAGAAATTCAAAAGCAAGAGCTCTTTAAATTCATACAATGTATGAAGATGCATGGATTAACACTTCTTTAATGTTTTATTGCTCTATCTGGCTTAGAACACCAGAGCTATAATATCTCACTCTTACAATAACAGGATCCCAGAGAAAGTTTCATGGTAAGATAACAGCATCGTACATATATTAAAACAGATAACATCCAGTCATATTTGCTTGCATTATTGAATATTTCTTAAATGATTGATTATAATAAAAGGTATACCTCTTTCTAGGTAGCTGTTTACCTTTACCCTCACAAAACAAAGTTGTGGTTTTTTTTGGAGAATTGACTGTGCTGTGTATTGTTGCCTTGAACAAAACAAGCAGAAGGGATGTTCTGAATTGCTGTAGAACAGGGGAGGATCAATTTGTTTAGGCAACTGAATTACTTTTCTACAAAAGAGAAACAGCACTCTCTTTTTTAGAAAAGCAGTTCTAAGAGGTTTTACTAAAAACTTGCAAAATACCACTTATAAAAATGTTTGACAATAAAAGTTATATCGGAAACATGATGGTAAAGAGACAAGACAATTGGTCTCCTTAACACCAGAGTTCAAGCTATACAGCACTAATAAGGTAACCTGTGCCACTAGTGGACAAACTGTAAAAGGAAAGCAAAAACTTTTTATCATCAGAAACTTTGCCAATAGATTGCAACACTAACAACCAGTATAGAAAGCCATTAGTAAAGGGAAATAAGACCATATGGAAAAATTGTATGAAATAGCTTCAGAATACACGGGCAACACCAAAAGGAACAACTTCCAAGCATTAAATGGTATTCACTCAGGAGTGCTAAAGGAATTCAAGGATGAAACAGTGGAACTGTGGTGTGTAACCCTTCACTGAAATTTGTCTTAATATGTGAGGACTGGTAATGTGGACATGTGCCTAAACAGGACATTAGGAAAGAACCAGTGCTATTCTACAAAGAGAAGTCCTGTCTCACAAACCTCTATTGGAGACAGGCAGCCTGGGAATAAAAGAGATGGAGTTGATATAGTCTAGCCTCAATTCCAAAAGAGATTTGATAATATTTCTGAAGACATAAATAGAATCATAGAATCATCAAGGTTGGAAAAAACCTACAAGATCATCAAATTTAACCATTAACCCTACTCTACATGTCCACTGCTAAACCATGTCCCTACAGTTGTCAGTGCTGATTACAAAACAGAAAGTATTGTAAGATACAAACCCCAAAATTAAGCAAATTATCTGTTTCAAAAATGATGGAAAGTATCCAATGTAATGCTTCAAGAGTTTGCCCTAGGATGATAGAAAAGCTGTTGAAAATGATGGTGAAGTGAGGTTACTCACAGTAATAAATACAATGTCCAATAGAAAAATAGTAGAATGACTAGAGGGGACTGATGAAACCGAGACATTAATGGACATTAAAATGAAATTCAAAAATACAATGCAGACAAATGTAAGGCATCCCACAAAGCAAGAACAGTCCTAAATTCACAAATAAACAATTGGCACAGAGCTGGTCCTTGCAAGATCTCAAGGTTAAAATAGCAGTTGTGTGAAAGACTCAGTACAACACTGAGTAGCAGACAAAAGCAAACAGAAAAGAAAGAATTGCCAGGAAAAGAGAAAATACAGAGTATCATTATGTCACAGTATAAACCCATAATGAGCTCACATCTTTATAACTATAAGAAATTTTGAGCAACCCTTTCAAAAAAAGTATATCATAGAATTGGAAAAACATACAAGGACAACAGGAATGACTAAAGGCCTTGATATGAGAAAAAAGTCCACACAGTTACATTCTAGTGTAGTAGAACAGTGTTGCTACAACTAATTTAGTGTTCACAGAATCACGGAATGTGTTGGGGAAGGGACATTAAAGATCATCTAATTCCAGCCTCCCTGCCATGGGCAGGGACACTTTCCACTAGACCAGGTTGCTCAGAGCCTCATCCAGCCTGGCCTTGAATACTGCAGGGATGGCACATCCACAACTTCTCTGGGCAACCTGTGCCAGTGTCTCACCACACTCACAGTAAAGTATTTCTTCCTAATACCTCACCTAAATCTATCCTTTCATTTTGACACAGTTACCCCTTGTCCTTTCACTACAATCACTGAGAAAAGAGTGCCTCCCCAGCTTTGTCTAGGCCCCCTCTAAGTACTGGAAGACTTCTGCAAGGTCTCCCCAGAGTCTTCTCTTCCCCAGGCTGAAAAACCCCAACTTTCTCAGTCTGTCTGCACAGGTGAGATGCTCCAGGCCCCTGATCTCTTTCATGGCCCTTCTCTGGACCTGCTCAAGCAGGTCCATGTCTTTCTTATGCTGAAGGCTCCAGAGCTGAACAGTGTTTCTGTGTTGCTGTAAGTATCTTACACTGTTAGTCTAGTCAGAAGAATGGGTTTAGAGTGTCAAAGTACTATGCTCTATTACATAGGAAGATGAGAAATAAATTGTAGACAGATGAAAAATGCTTGAATTTTTGATGGCATAAATAGAAAATCCAAATGGTCCTAGTACTTAAATATTCTTCTTTAAGTGAACTTAGATATTTGTGATATGGGTGATCAAAAAATTGTTTTTTCCTTGCAGTACCACAAAGGCATTTCAATAACTAACCAGTGCCTACACCAGGTGGTTTACACACACCTGATAAAAGGACAGGTCATACCCCAGGACCTAAATTCACAGTATATTACTATTAAAGAAGCCCAAAGAGCCAACCAGTATCAATAGCCACATTACAGACTTTAAAAGTATTAACATAAAACATGAAAATCTACTTCTGGATGAAAATAAGACTGAAAGACTACACCTCTTTTACCAGATTTCATCTATCCAACTTCTTTTGTTTAAAAAACAAATCACAAAGATTCTGTATTAAACAAGCTCAGCACCTGTTTTTGGCTCACTCAGCCTGTTGTTCAGACAGATAATTTTAAGTATTCTAGAGTGAAGAAAGCTGGTGAAACATGGAAGTCTCCAGGTCACATCCTTTTATAATGGACATAGTACTCTATCTAATTTACTGCCTCTAAGCTATTTTTAACAAGGGCCCAAGAGCATGAATGGCAGTGGCAATGGTAGTCTGCAGGACTGTATTTGTGCTACACTTATACATAAGGATAAACCAAAACAAAATCACATATCTGAACAGCTTATATGTACATTGCATTGCGGTCAAGATCAAAATGATGCCCACAAACCATTTGCTTGCTAAATAATTTGCACTTTTCCTAGCCAAAGAAACGATGCTAATACATCAGCAGTAACAAAATGTTTTTATTGCTTTCAGGTATATGCATCTAGCTGCAATCCTTAGATTTTTATAATCTTGCAGTGTAACTAAGTAACTGTTTGCCCAATAAACTTATGGTCAAAGCCAAGTAGCATAGTGTGTGGTGAACTAGGATATAGTAAAAGGAAAAAAAAAACCTAAACAAACCAGAACGAGCAAGAGAGTCCAAAACCTACAAGTAAGAAGAAACCTATGTCTGTACCTGTGTCCTAAATCTAATATAAAAACACCTCACCTAACTACACATCCAGGATTTCAAAGAAACAGAGAACAACACTATATGTAAGTGACTGAAAGTTTATGTTTTTATGACCTGTTCTTGTGCACAACACCTCTTGCTCACACTACTGACATGCAGGAGTGAGCCCTAAGGGAGCTGTTCTAAGTGAGGGTTTCTGTGTGTCTCATTGAATGGGAATACAAACTGACAAAAAAATAACTCAAAATTGCTATAAAATGACTGCTACCTCCAAATGCACAAGCAAATGACACGCATTTTAATGTAACACATTTCTTCTCATTTTGTAGTAAGTTAAAAAATACTTAAGGTTTGTACAAAATGTATGAAAAAATGCTCCTCGTGTTAAGAATGAAAAAAATTTATAAAGTTTAAAATTCTTGATCTTTATTAATCAAATGCTGCTATCATTTGGCTTGTTAAAAAGTTTTTTTAATTGAAGCCATTTTTTTTTAAACTGAAGTAATGGATGAAAATATTAAAAATCTTTGTTTAGGACTGTGTCATCTTGGCACCAAATTGCCCTGGAAAGCTGTCACAATGGGATTTGACTACTCCACACAATCCTTCAAGTGGAATGTGATTTTCTACATGGTAGCTGCTATGCAGAGAGCTAGATCCACAGCCCATCCACCACATGACTTCACCAGTAGCTACACATTCTTTGCAACACAAAACACTGCACAGCTCCAAGTCACACAAACTCTTCTACATTCCAGTGTAAGGAGTTGGAAGAGTAGAACAGTCCTTCTCCAAGGAAACCTGTCATCTGCAATTGTGGGCAATCATCTGAAAACTTGCAAGAGTCTACACTTTGTTTCTAGAGTTCCACCCATCTTCTCTGAAGTACTACAAAAATTACTGATATTCATGAAAAAGTAAGTATGATCTCTCTTTTAATACAAACTGATTTTCCCTATACAGTCCAGCAGTCAACCACCCCGATGATTGGTGGGTAGTGACACCATGGCACTACAAATGGAGAACATACAGGGCTAGCATCACAGGAGTGTGAGAAGAAAGCCCGCTACCTGTGACTGGGCAAGTACATACCTCATCTGCAGACAACATAACAGCTAATGTAACAAACTGACTTCAAGCCAAAAATGTTCCAATGTAGCAATTGTCTTCTAAGTGTGCAGCTGAAAAGCACACAGAAGATGTCATGCAGCAATATCAATGAATGATGGCACAGACATGAAAACGAGTTATTACCTTCTCATATTTTCTCAAGCAGAACTGACTGCCTCATGTTAGAGGCTCACTGAGTCTGTTTAACTCAATTTATTCCAAGCCCCTGTTCTGAGTTTCTGAAAACACTTCCAACTCACCTGTGTGGGGCAACTGATTCGGAGAAAGCAGTAGCAGAGGCAGAGAAAGTTAACATTCTTCAAAAGACTCAAAACAGGAAGCATCTTAGGTTGACCCACCGTAAATGATATTTATTTTGTAAGAGGAACATCAAGTGAAATGATCTTCCAGCAGTGAGTCATGGTTTTTGCCTGAGGGAAGCGAGTGTTTCATTTGATTCCAGGCTTGTGACCAGTCCCACCATTATAACTTCTGCCTCCTCCAATTTCATAATTTAATTCCCTCCAAATTAAATCCCAGAGAATTCTGTCACAATGAAATTCACTTCTTAGTGAAATAACCAGACTGTTACAGACAGGCATCTTCAGGTGTAACTAAGTTTTCCTCCAGTCACAGCTGTTTTCCCTCTCATATTTGTGTAAAAAAAAAACCCCAACAAAACAGGAAACGGATGCCGTATAGGCTCCGGAAAAAACACTTTTACAGTTATTTAAAAATTCACAGTTATTGCATTCAGAAACAAAATACTATTTACTAAATCACCAGCAACACAAGTACAGCACCCACTGGAACTTTCCTGGGCCATTATCCACCATATACCAGCCTCCTAAGGAAGAGACTCCTCATAAATGGAAATGGCATAGGTACTTTTACTGTATTTTATATACATAAATTTTCACCATCTATATTTGAACCACAAATCATTTGCACACAGCTCCTTTGAAAGCCTAAAAACACAATCTATTTTGCAATATCTTTAGAGATACCACATGTGTCAGATGCTGAAAATTTCTCAATGCATTATATTTCTGTACACAGCTAAGTAGAACTCCAGATATGGCTTCTGTTAGTCAATACTATAGGTATATATATGACCTTTACTGTAAACATAGATTGGTTAAACTGACAAAAAAATTATTTAGAATTAGGAAAATTTGTATGAAGTGAAATACAGTATGCACAATGGAACAAAAAATTAATTAGAAAGGCTATGAAAAGTTCTGTTAGAAAAGCCTTACACATGCACAAGCTGACCAGTAGCAAAAAGGTGAAATACAGAGAAAAAATGATCAGACTGCAACCTGGAAATGAAAGGGAAGATGTAGAAGACAGAAAACTTCCTTTCCTTCAGAGCCACCTGATGACTCATTGTCTGTTTAATGACAGCGGAATTAAAACCACTGCAGGCTGAATGAACCCACAACTTCCAGAACATTTCTACACCACTTTAAACTTTACAGACCCTATGATCAATGTATAATCAGAAAGCTTCAATTCACTACATATGGGAATTAGGGAAAACAGCTCATCTATCTCCTCAAGGAACCAACACATTTATCTCTTCAAAATTTGGCATTCTTCAAAATAAAGCAGAAGATCTATGACACACAGCCAAAAGATATCATTAGATTTGCTCAGAGGATTGAACCCCACTAACCTAAAGAGAATTTATACCCAAACGGGATGCTGTTTTGAAAGCAGATCACTTCTTTGATCAAGCCACCAAATGTTGCCATCTTTCTTATCACAAAAAGAAGAGTCTCACTGAACTCACATTAGTCCGGTATGATATCTATTGAAATCTATTTGGAAAATCATTTAAAATTAAAAATAAGAATTTAAATTGGATGAAGATGCTATCTTCCAAATATTCCCTGTAGTAACTACAAAACTTTACAAAGTGATAAATTTTCCCTACAACAGAATCATCAGAAGTTGTATATTCTTCACTGTACTTCTTGCAATGCATCAAATTCTAACAACAACTGATTGAAACACGTAAAATATGTCAAAGAAATTAAAGCATATCAGAGTAAACTCACACTGACAACTGATAAAACCCATTTACCAACAGGAAAACATTTTTCACCAAGAAAAAAAAATTAAATCTCTCCCCTTAGTCTTGGTTATCAAGGAATTCCTGTATATTATCATGGAAGAAAGAGGCCAAAATCTAAAATTCATAACTTTCCTGGATAACATAAACAAGGAATTTTGAGGGATGTATATTGCAGTTTTCCTCATGTCTGACTTATGACCAGAAACATAAACAGTGGAATGAGGGAAGTGACTGTCCACTTCTTCTTGGCACTTGTGAGTCTACATCTGGCACACTGCATCCAGTGTTGGGCAATGCCAGAAAGACATCAAGGAACAGGAGCGAGTTCAGTGGAGAACCAGAAAGCTGGTCAGGCAGCTGGAGCACAAACCCTTTGAGAAGAGGCTGAGGGAATGAGGCTGTTCAGCCTGGAGAAGTCAAGGGCAAGGAGCCATCCAATACCTACAAGTTCATTATCAAGAAGATGGAGCCAGACTCTTTATAGCAGCACACAGCCAGAAGACAGGAGGCAATGGACACAAACAGAAGGAAAGGTAAAGCTTCTTCACCATGAGGATAGTCCAGCACTGGACCAAGTTGCCCTGAGAACCTCCATCCTTGGAGGTTTTCAAGGCCAGACAGTATAAAGCCCCAAGTAACCTGGCCTGACCTCCATAGCTAGACCCTGCTTTGAGAAAGTGATTGGTCTACCTTTATCTCCTGTAGATTTGCAGAAACACTGATGTTTCATAATGTCATGTCGCTTAAACTGGTGTTAAAGAGAGTACAGGGGGCTGAATGATCAGAAAACAACAAAAACCCCCATGTTTAGAAATACGACAGCCAGTATTACAAGGAACTTCAGATTTAGTCTCACTGCCTAAGTTTCAAAGCTTTAAAAGAGAGAAGAGTATCACTTTGTCTACAAAAATACTGTGAAATAAAGAAATGCAATTTTAGAAAGTACTCAAGAGACTGTATAATGCTCATTTGAAATTAACAATTCTATGGGTAGATGAGAGTCTGAATAACTATCAACAAACAAAGCATGAGTCCATGCTCCAAAAATTAGTGTTTTAACAAGTGTTTTGCTTCATAAGCAAACAGGATGTCAAAACAAAGAAAACAGAGCAACAGTAATGTTCCATTATTTAAGAAAGGCTAAAAAGTGTATACCATAAAGCTAAACCAATACAAGTTATCACAGCATCCCAATCTGCAAAGCATATTCACAGCACAGTATCCCATTTGGTACAGGCAAAACAAAAACACTGAGCACTTCTTTTCTGTTTTAAATGCAAGAATAAGCTACCACTCCACTTTTAAAATACTACTGAGGATAGAAAATTAGAGATGAAAAAAAACTACAAATGTTATACTTGATCCTTAAATATAGTACACAATAATTTCCTTGGACTACAAGCTTAACAAGCTATTTTGGTTTTGCAATTTTTACAAGGCAGTTCTGAAAAAGATTAGACTACAGAGTGAATAGTTGAAGGGTTATTAACCCCAGAGAGAATTTACTCTAAATACCCTTTAACAGTATGTAGATCACTATTCCAGTTCAGGCAGAGATCACAAGTACACTCTTGTGTACACGGCTTTTGAGGGATAAGAGTATTCAATAAGCAAGCCACTTCACCTCAGGCTGGAGGGAAGGAAAGTAGACAGTCACTTTTCCAAACCAATTTACATCCTAAAATAGGCAAAAGAACGGTTCTATAATCACTATTGCTGGCACTCAGAGATTTAACACAGACTAAAGTTAAGATGTCACAGTGTCTATCTTTCAGTTTTCTGGAAATATTATGCAATGTCTCAAGCCAGAGCACCATCTTTAATTGCAGTATCAACATTCATTATAAAACCAGAGGCCCCACCTATACCTTGCTGTATGTTAAATTAGACAAACACATAGCAAAGGGCAGCCCCTACAACAGAGTTTACACTCTGACATGAAAAATGAGAGGAGAGGGAGAAAGGAGTACAACTCTCAAAGAGATCAGAAAACGGAGCACAGCAAAAAGAGTAAAGCACTCATATAAACCCAGTGTAACACAAATAGAAGTCCTACTAGTAACCTCACTGGCCTCTGGATCTGCTTCCAAGTTACAAAAGCATGCAGTAGCAAAGTCAAGAAATAAACTCCTGTCTTCAGAGTCTAAAACTAATGCTTCATTTATAAGACCTGTCATCTCTGTTAATTACCCTGATGGAAAATGTTTGGAGTCAGGCGAAAGCAACCTGCAGAGACTGAGTCACTGCCAGACCCAAAGACTCTGCCTAATAAAAGAGCAAATACTGGTTAAAGCATCCCTTACAGGTTTGTGTAGGTTTGAGAAGTAAAAAAACTTGGAGAGATTTCAGACTTAAAGCTCTTCTTCAGAAGACAACATGAGACAAAGCAGTGAATATTCTTAATTTTGCAACAGTAGTTTTACATCTGTTAAGTCACACAGCAGTTTGTTGGGTTTTTTTAGTTTATTTACGTCTACTTTATGCACAACTACTAGTCCTCGAGCCACTTGATTTCCCATCCCATATTGCCGAGTTTTATACTTACTGACGGACTTCTCATGGTTCATATCTCATAGACAGACTTCATTAAGTTCAAAAACAGTGCCTGCTTCTGGGTAACGACTAACCCAGAACAACTCAAATCAATAGAGTTTTAATATTTTAGTATTTATAATGCTATATCTAACTCTTGGATGACATTGTCCATTTAAATGCCCATTTAAAACTGATCCTTCTGCTTGAAGTGACAAAATGGAATTACTAACTCTTCCAATTGTTGCCAGTTCTTCTAATTGCAAAAGACAGGTTTTTAAACCAGAAAATTATTGCCATAGTCTAATGAAAAAAAGGAGAAATATTTAGTGGAAATCAAAATCAGAAGATGACTAATTATAGCGTGTGGATTGGCATAATCATTGAGGAACCACCAAATGAAAGAGTAGGGAGATATATTTAATCTTAATCACCCCACACCACCCTTCATTTGTCAGAAATTTTCCAGTATCTAGTATGGACACAATAAAGAAAATACATGCATATGAAAAATAAAGTTTGCTACAGCAACAAAATACAACAAATAAGTGTATTGTGCAATATTTAGCTGGTCAAAGCTTTATTGAAGCTAAGACAATAATGTTTGTTGTCAGTGGCAATGAGAACGTTCTATATTCACTTATGTTCTCCTGGTCTTTCAAGTAACTGATTATAACCTTAACTACCCAAGAAAACAAACAAACAAACAAACAAACAATCAAACCAAAAAACCAAAAACATGCCACCCAAAAGCCATATAATATATTTTTCCTCTGCATGCATTCATGGGGCCCTATCTTTTACTTTGTACTAGTTACTATAGCATATGCTGCTCCTACTTCCTGTGATATGGGCACAACCTTCTCATCGCACAATCTTTCTAAAGAGAACATGACTGATTACTGTCTACTGCTAAACCCATCTCTGTTCAGGAAAATTAAAAGGTAGCAAAGAAAAAGCACCATTATTACCATTAAAGATACATATATGAAGTGCCATGATTATGATAAATATGACACAGTTGTATCATGGCAGGTTTTAAGAGAAAAGGACATCTCAGTCTACTAGAGACTCTTTAGGTAGTTTAGCAAGAATGTGTAAAAGAAAAATGACAGACTTATCTGGATTTTTAAAGCCCCATAAATAAGTTAAAAAGAGAAATCTAATTATTAAGTTAGCAAACAATGAAGGAAATAACTAGAAATAGTATAATACATAAAAGTCACATGAAGAACTTCAGATTTCAAACTATACAGAGCCAATTCTAGGAAAAAAGATATAGGAGACAGAGTTCTTACAAATCGTCTGGTTTACAATGTGCAAAATATAGTGCAGCCAGCTTCCCAATTTGTATAAAAATTATTATTGCCATAGATTTGCTCATTCTATGGAACACAGAAGAAACATCACATATTTGCAAGCAGCAGAGTAGTTCAGATCATAATGAGCTAGGGAAAACTCTGAAAAATCCCAAAAGAATCCAACAAGAAACTTGCATTGGCACATCCATACTGATTGAGACATATTCCACATTATCCATGCTAAAATAAGTTGTGCTAAGATATACACAGTAATTGTATTAACAATGCTGCTTTCAGGAAAAACTTTCTTCTGCCATATAGCTCAGTAAAAATACCTATTTAACACAAAACACTGGTCAGAAGAACAAATGGAATGTTATTTTTTAATAATAGTAATATATGGTGAAGTAAATTCTCAAATATTCCTTCTATCTGAAAACAAGTAACTCACATTACTGATAGGAGAGGTCAACAGGGGCAATGAAGATTCTAGGAGAAAAGGCATGGGATCTGAACCAGAGGTGCTAAAGCATTTCCACTGTGTCTGGAAAGGAAAAAATAGAACTGATGTACATAAAACAATCAGTAATCCAGAGGTTTGTTTGGGCTACTTCTATTTGAAAATCTACAGGAAGAAGAAAAACAAACAAACAAACAAACACACACACACGGGGGGAAAAAGAAAAAAAAAAGAAAAATCAACAGAAATGTCTTAAAATGAAATAAACTGAAAAATCTTTGGAAGTGTAACAATGCATTGTTAGGATGCAAAATAGAGTGTTTTTTACAAGTTAATAAATAGATCTACATCATAGGTGTAGGTCCCAAACCAAATGAAAACATGAACAGCATAAACACCCTTATATTTCTTTTCAGGCCTTCCCAAATTATTAGCCACTACCTTAACCAATGACAATTTGGGATGAACCCAACAAAACATTCCTTTCAGAACCTGCTGTGTCGCAGGAGGAAGAAGAAAAGGGAAGAGTAAAGCAGAGGAGCATTTACTGGAATTCTGAAAGGCTGATCCCCACCCCTCCCGGGATCTGTCCGTGGTACAAAGAGAAGATAATAAGCGTCGAGTTCTGGGGGCTGCTGCTGCTGTGTCCCAGTAATTGCAATTTGCAGGACTGAAGAAACACAATACTCTTGGGAAAATTAATGTTTCTTTCTGTGGTCCTACCCACTGTCTCAGCACAGTGAGAAATAAACACTCGTGATTGTAAGAATTTCTCATCTGAGTAAGGTGCACACAAGTATGATATTTCTTTGCAGGGACTTCACTTTAATATGATTTTATTATTAATCTGTATTTCAGGAACATAGTTAAATAGCAGAAACGTAAAACAAACATTGAAAACTACTCTTTTAAATAATTCATGGTTAAATGAGTTAAATGAGGAACGCCCTGCCACTGGCTGTGCAAATAAATCCAGCAAGTATTTAGACAATTTATGGAAGATACATCATTAAAACAGTAACACAGATACCATCTTTAACTGAAGAAGTTGCTAAATCACAGATTTACAGAAACCAGGAGAATGCCTCGGAGAAACAGTACTCTCTACCTTTTCTCCTTCCTGGAGAATCACCAATGACCTCTCTAGAAAAGGAGATCATTTCAGACCTTTGATATCATATAGTACAAGAGCACTTATGTTCTCATACCAACCACTGTCCAAACAAACATGAAGACACAGGGTCTGCATTACAGGCAGCAATAGGTATGTAGCATTAACTATAAAGCTAGAGAGGCATAAACCTATAAAGTTCATAGTGAATTATATTCTACCAAGTAAATGGGAACTTCCCAGTTTTTTTCTTTAGTCCCATTAAGCTAACTTCCTATAAGCAGAGCTGAAGGAATAGACCATTCAAGAGACATCCCCTCTGGGTGACAAAGCAGAAACAGCTGTACAAGAATGGGAAGAAGTTACTTTTTCACAGGGAAAGCACTAACACTACAGAAGTGTCTTACTCTTGAAAACAAGATACAGTTACTGGAGCATAGTTCAGAGAAACTATACTCACACTCCTTTGCTGATGACTTTGTCCAGATTTCTATTTCCACCAGCATTCTACACAAGATAATAATTTGCATTAGCTCTCTTGCAATAAAAGCATCTTTGGTGCATGAACATAGAGACAAAGACAATAATGAGGAATGTAGAAAACCCACAAAAGGTGTTGATAGTGAAAAAGAAGGAAGGGCCCTTATCAAACCGCAGCAGCAGCAGTGAAAAGGGGCTAAACTTAAGGTGATATTCTAAACAATAATTTTTTGCATTCTTGCAAAGCGCTTGGAGTCTTCCCTGGATTTATACATTAAAAATATATCAAATGCAATCATAGTGCTTAAATCTAATCACGTAACATCCCTGTAATGGCACTCTACAAGTTTTCAGAAATTTGTCGGTTACATTGCAAAGTAACGTTAACATCTGGGGCTTTATCCCCCACAATGTATCTAAATTTCAATGACTTCTAACTAGAGGTAACAACTGTTTTCTTACGTACCAAGTTTTTCCATCCTCTGGAGCACTCTGAAGGCACAGGGAATTCTGAGACTGCACCTCCATACATGCCCTGGTTTAAATGAACTGAACCTCCCAGCTGTCCTCACTCAGCACATCTGTGTCACTTTTATGAAGGTGTTCCGGAGCATCAACTTGGATGCTTTTAAGAGGAGGCTCGGTTGGAAGCTCCACTCCAGGTGTGCATCAAATGTACTTTAACAGGGACACGGGGGTCCAAACCAATGACTGGTCCCTTGAACCACTTGAAATCACAACTATGGTGAGAGCATTTCATCCAGTGGTCCAAACTAAAACTGACGTGAAGCAGAATCCCTAAACTAAACTGGCACAGTGCAAACATACAAGCCTTAGCACCAACTGATTTGATCTAATGATCTGCTTCCACTTGCCAAACTGCTTGCTTACACTGACATAAGCTGAGTGTTCATCATCTCTCAGAAATGTTTTTAATACTCTACAGAATTCAAGTCATATGCTACAGTTCTCAAACTAAAACTCTCTTAGGTGCTGAGAAGCAAGTGATTGACATTCACATAAAGAACAAAGCACACAGCAACAACTATTTTGTTTCCTGTCACCGATTACACTGAAGAATTAAAAGGAAAAATAAATCGTACTTTTGGGGAAAACTGTGAATCAATGTGTGATTAACATAATGTTGCTTACTTGGGTAATTACTCGATAATATTTAGCAAAGAACTGACAATGTGAAGAAGAAGAATTAAGAAAATAATCAATGAGAATTAAGAAAATAACCCTAAAATATTGTCATTTATAGTCACTGTCAACATAGAAGAAAAGCTGTGCAGCAATTAATTAACATTTTGAGTATTTGGAAAGTTTTATTCACCATTTCAAACATTCTAAAATGCATTTTTCTTTTGTCTCTCAGTAAGAGAGGAATGCTATGTATGCACAGCTACAGTTTGTAAGAGGACAATAACCACGGAGAGGTCCCGATCCTGCTCACTTGATTCATGCAGCAGGCCCACAGAAGTCTGCCAAACAGAGCTACAGCCACAAATATAGCAAGCAAGATTTGACTAACGAATTGCTGTCTCATTCTATAAAATATTTTTCAGAGGTTTTAAGGACTATTTCAAAACTATATATTAATTCTGCCCCTGACTGAAGAATGATTCTATTTAGACAGTTCACAGAAAAGAGTTGAACTTCAAAAGCTATATGAAATCATTTACTATCTCACTTGTTGTTTAGAAACACACCATCTGAGAGTCTCAGTACCTATGGTAATAAGCAGTACTTCCCTAATTTAAAAAAAAAAAAAAAAAAAAAAAGAACACCACTTTTTTTTCTAAAGACAAAAAAAAGTAATTCCTTTCTATAGACGTAACATAGGATTATCAAACATATCAAAACAAACCCCAAAATCTGCAGCCACAATTTAAGCTGTTAATTTTATTACATTCTAAGTATCCATTAAAGCACAGTAAGACTTTTACATATTGAACAAAAGAGATTTGTTTTTACTTTCTTACCTGTAAAAGGGATTTAATGATATCTGTCTTTGAAATTTTATCTTCTGGTGTTATTGCAGAAACTACTAATAAGGAGAAGTTTCCAACATTATACAGCACCTAAATGAAAGTATGTCCTAGAGAACAGGTGAAGGCTTTAACGGCAAAAAAATGCTAGCTAGACAAATGTTCCATCTCAGGAGAATGTATTTATATATGTAGGAAGGTACAATAATGCATTCAGTCAGAAAAGAGAGATTTGCACTGATACAGGAGTAAACAGGTTTTATTTATTGTTTCATTATCCTATTAGAAAGTCCTCACTTCTTACCACTTTATTCAGAGTGATACAATGAGTGAGGTGGTTGTACTCTTCTTAAAACAAGAGGCAAGCTTCCACGATCCTCAGCACAATTAAAAAAAATACTTAGCACAATTAAAATACGTAGCTCGATAAAAACATAAAGAAAAAATCCCTAGTTTTTCAGCAGCAGGGTCTGACATTCCCTGTACTGTGGTACTACTTCTGAAGAGATCAAATTCAGTTTACCTGTCACTTACAAACGGTAGGGTTCTCAGGTTAAAAATGAAAGCAGCATAGCTACTTGGCCAATAGTGCATACAATAAAATATATTTTAAAGCAGGATGTATTAATTCAGTTGGGGTAATTTAACTAAGCTCTTATGTTTATGACGTTCAAATGGCAAGCTTCCTTCCTTCACTCTAGAGAGCAGCAATGATTCAGTGAATACACTACCTCAGTTCTGAGGCTTCTTCATGCAGAGAATTTGAAGTATATCAACTGTGTTATTAATTACCGCACCAAATATGCATTTAGTTTAGAAAAACAACCTGGATTCAGCCAGGCTTCTCAAAAGTAAAGCAATATTGTTTACTTTGCACCATTATATCTTCTGATTATGAGACAAAATCTTACACAGGAACACAGAATGTGTAATCCTAACATCAGAATTAACAGGAGTTTGTTTTTTAAAAAATCCCATCAGGTCTCTGGCTGTTCAAAGGTCTGTATTTCATAGCACAACACTATAAAATTGTGGCTCCCTTAAAGCCTGTCCAGAAACAATATTAAAAAATATAACTTATCGACAAAGAGTTAGTCAAACCTTATAAGGAAAGTAAAAAATTAAGTGGCGTTCCTTTCACATCCTATTCCAAAGAGCAGCACTTTTCCGTGGAAACATCCTCTTAGCTTAGCTATGACATCTTTATTCTCGTCCCTAGAAATGGTTTCATTGTTAACCTGCTAAACTGCAGCGATTGCTGCCACCTATAGGATCCCAGCCACAGCGGCCGGCATTGGACTCAGCGGTTCCCTCTACCGGGGATGGAAGGCACCTGAACGTGCAGGCACTTTTACTAACAGCAGGTGTCCCCACTTTTGCTGATGCTTTGCCTCCAAGTCATTACTGTAAAAGCTTTTTCATGTTTCCTAAAACAAACTCCAGGTTCTGCCTGGAATCTAAGTAGTATCGAGGTGTTTTGGGATAGGAAATTGCAGCCCCTGACCTCTTCAGTTCAGTTCAATAAATGGAATTTTGCGGAAAAACAAAAATTCCCTTGTTGTTAACACGTTATCTGCTGTCATGTGTTAGCAGACCCACGGCCAAACAAATTTCTTTCTAAAGTCTAAGTTGAAATAAAAGCAAGAAACTTTTGAAGTAGGATAAGACGAATTCTACTGAGGCAATAGTTTCATCAAATGCATCAGCATCACATCGGAATCACCTTACAAATAAGATGAAAAACATTAAAATACATTCAACTTGAAAGCCCCAGCTAATATCAGGCTGAGTAATACATGCACACACATAGGCACATATGTACCCACAGAAAAGCACTAATGCTTGCTGTTTAGATTTCTCAAACCAATATATCTTAAAAAGCAAGCAATTGTGCAGAAAGTCAGTGTAATTATGTTGACTAATCAAGACGACAAAAGGAAGTTTTTTTACTCTTTAGGTAGAAAGATTAGAAATACCCAATTTTACAAAAATGTCACCTCTCTCTCTCCAGCCTCTATTTCCTCTACATTTAATCCTAGGGATCATAGTTCTATTTCAATAGATAAAGGCATTATTCTTTAATGTCTGAGACTGTCATGGGTAACAAAATGATGCCAGAGCAAAAGGGCAAATTTAAACTAGATTTAATGTATTCAGAAGTCTAGGTAAAGACATATTACAGCAAAGAGACTCTCATAACAGAGATTCACTCTGTCAAGTAGCACACATTATCAAAATAAATAAAATACTGGGCACAGCTCTCCAAGAGTAATAGCGTTAACAAGGACATTAAAGCTAAGCAGACATTGAATACCAGATACCACTCTGCTAACAGTTTGATTAGAGCAAATTAAAAATAACATAAGAGCAAGGCTTTCAAACAGGGACATTATTAAAGTCAGAGCTTTGCAAAGCATAGATGTGTTTATTGACGTTTGATATAGAAACAGATATAACTCAGAACTCAAAAGAAAACACAAAAGCAGGAAAGAAACACGAGAAAATATCTGAGAGACATTCCTAAGACACCAGTATCTCTTTGACTGGGCACAAACAATAGCACAATTTGTTCTCTACATATCCCTCTCCAGGTCTTAATGATGATAGAGCTACAACGAAACTGAAGTATAAAAGCAGACATAAGCATACACTTGGCTGTTCACTACTGCTTGAAAAATCTAGGTACAGTATTAGAAATACTCAGCCTTTCTTCCCGTGGTGGGGAAAAGCCATCCTTCATCTTGCTTTCCAATCTTTTTTTTTAATTAATAAAAGAGACTACTTTAGTGCCATAAAGCACAATTCAATTCACTTCATAGGCTGACATTTTTTCTTCCTCACCCATTTGGAAGAAACAAAACCCAAACACATGCCACAACTGACTCTCCTCTGACTAAGTTTAGAACACTATACCTACAAAACAAAATGAACAGTCTCCACCCCCCTTCTGCCCCAGTATAGTTTAATGTGAAGTCAAAACAGTGACAATGCTGGTGGCTATGGAAGTGGTGGAAACATAGTAAGGATGGGAGTTCGTCAAAAGGAGTGCAGAAGCTCCCTTTGGGCAGAGTTAGGTATTAGATTGGCTTAACTGTAGCATCAAATCTCACCAGCTTTGAATATTTTCTCTACCTGTATCACAGCAAATATAAATCCGGGTCTGCTGTCTTAATTAGGCCTCCTACTTTCAGCAATATAAACTATTTTGATATTTTTTTTGTGATGAAATCCAGTCTAATGGTGGTCCACTACCCAAAGAAAAGGTCTCTCTCCTCTTCTTACCTTCCTTGTTCCTGGTCCCAACAACATATTTCCACAGCCACTCCTCCACTGGATTTAGTAATACTGGGCTGTACAGCAAGATCCATGGAAGGCTGATCTACCAAAAAACCACCCAACTATTATTTTTCCTTTAGATTAATATACTAACTCCATGGACACACAGCTGTCTTGCCCAGCACAAGACAGAGGACAGCCACACAAGGCCAGCAAAGGGGGCAGGAGAGTAGTGGGCAATTAGGCCAAGCACTGCACGAAGCTGCTACATGTACCGCCACTGAAACAGGAGATACCACTTGTCTCCCCTCTCCTCTCTTCCACTAGGCTAATGTCACAAAACCACTCCTTGGCCTCTCCACCTTGCAATAAAATACACCCATCCCCCCCCAAAACCCCCCACTCATTTGGTCAAATAAATACTTCCCCCCCTCCCCGAAATAAAAAGTCTGGGACACCACAGCATAAAGTTCTCCCACAAGTGTTTTGTTTTGGTGTAATTATCATTATTAGATTAATTCCCTTCCAGGTTGGAAAATAAACAAATTGAAAACTCTATTTTTAAGTTTAATTTTCAAAGGAAAGGAAAACTGTTCCCCAATCTGCTAGGCAGAGCAGAGCAATCTATCAAATAAATCAAGGCTATTCTGCAAGTAATAGCCATAACTTCACAAAAGCTCCTATTTGCCTGTTTTAGGAATGGATATTACCTTAAAATACTACATTACTGTAGTAACTCATGGTTTGGACCTGTCATCTTGATTGCTGTCTCATTTTGGAGACCAAAAACCCATTCCAGATACTACTCAATCAAAATCAAGTGTTTTGTAAGAACAATCTCACAAGCCTTAAAAACAGGTATTCCTACTGATTTCAAACACCCTTTTAGAATCACATGTGGACTAGGAAATTTCTTTCCTTTTAAAAAACAGATAGCTATACTTAACTATATAGGAAGTATTCCTACTCCTAGACAACTATATAGGAAGTGTTCCTACTCCTGATAACCCTGTATTAACTCACCCAATCACATTCAGCCTTTTTTCTTTTTCTAGTTGTTTTGATCATCTACATCATCTTCACATCTGCCCTATGTTTCCCATGGAATGGAAACACCTATAGAGATCAGTGGGTTTACTATATAATCATCTCCAGCTTGTTGTTCACCATCTGCCTGCAACTTATGCTAGTAGAGTAAGTAGGTAAGTAATTATATTATTGTACTCATTGCTTCTGTACAAGCAAGAAAGTGGCGGGGGAGGAGAAGGAAGGAAAGAGCTAAAACACACGCTAAAGAGATTATTACCAAAACCAAAGGATTCTAAACTTGATTTGCCTTGGTGGTACCTAATCAGTGAAGGTGGGGAAGCTGCAAAAGCAGCATCTCTCTGCTCCATTCTAGTCTGCTCGCACCCAGGAAAAGTGTTTGATTATGTGGATAAGGCACTGTATTTAAGGTAGCTTGCATCTCTCTTATCAGATAGCTCAAAGAATGGTAGACCTGGTGCTCAAGCATTCAGTAACAGGGTATGTCATGAACATTCCAACCTATAATAGGATTTCTATGCTCTTAAGTGAATTATTTTATTTCACAGGTATGAACTACTAATTACCTTCAGCATAGCCCAAATAAACTATCTTACTCTCAAAATCTTGTCTGTCTCACTTTTATAGTCTAGGCAGACCAACTCTGGACCTCTTCAAATCAGACTTAACAATTCTGCAAAATTATGCAACAATTCTGCATATGTCCTAAAATCTTGTCAACCTGATACGTTAACACATTCTTTTTTTTCTGATTCTACTTGATTGGAATCCAGTCTTCAAGAAAGCTATTGTACTTCCCTTCCTGTTACACATCTCCTGTAGCCATTGTAGTCCTTTATTTTTCTATTGAAATCATGTAATTAAATAATGTGGAGATGATTACTTGACTTACTTTACAAGAATAGGTCATCACTAATAGCTTGATGTGATTATGAAGCCCTGTATCTTCAAAGGGATAAAACAATAAAAAAAATACAATATGCAAAGTCAATTATTTCCTATAATCTCTCCATTTACTTAACATAAGGACATTACACAAAGCACATTAAAAGTAAACTACATCTATTAACATATCGCACAAAATTATTAAAAGGATAAATGGGTTGAGAATACACGTTAACATTATACTCACATACTGCAGGTCCCTTCAACTGACTTTAGAATATAAATAGCTGAATGAGAACCACACTGATCATGATGTATAGAATTTCAATTTTCAAAATTCTTGAGTTTCAGAGAATTATTAAAACCTTGTACCTCCATTTTATAGAATCTTGTAGTGTCATCATTTTATACTTGGTATAAACAGTTTCAAAACTGTATTTTTCTCTGAAGGTAGAGTATTCCATTACAGTATCGACACAGGCACTGCAGATCTACAATGCTGTTTTAAAATAAAAGAGCATTTAAAATGTCTTATGAAGAGACTTTTCATAAAAATATAATGAATTGCAAACTTGCACTATTTTAAATCCCATTTTAAACATCGATTACATGTCACAATTCATATTTAATATATCTTGTTCTCCTTATCAGAAATGCTCTCTCCCAAAGAGAAACAGCAACTAGCTTTCCAAATATTTACTGAAATATTCCAAATTGTTGTTAAATTAAAAAGGTTTGAATTTATTATGGTAATATTTCTATGTATCATTTCACAATTTTCAATTAATATTTGTTTCCCCATCACAATTTGTAGCAGCATCTTTTGTTATTTATATGTATATTACAGACAGTCTAAATTGGGTTCCCTTTTTTTTTTTTTCCTCCTTTAATTCTTCCACTAAGTCAAACAAACTAGAAGTGGAAAAAGACTGTCTTTTAACCTGGGTTTCCTCTAAGTATGTACAGGTCCCAGATAAAAACTTTCATTGTTAAGTAGTCAAAGAAATCAGAGTAAATGGTAGGAATGAATCTGCATTTTCTTGTACAATTTCAAAAAACTGTTCATATTGCAGGTCAACATAAAAAAACCTAACACCTTAATGAAAGCTCTTCCTATTCTCTAAACAGCAGTGTCCAAAGTATTCTTACTTTCTTTTCCTTTATGTGGGCAATTCAGGATGCAATTTCCAAAGTTCTATGTCACTCCTAAAAGTCTTAGTCGCCTTCGAGTCTGTTCCCAGCCAATCACCAAGACAACAGGTCATGATAATGAATGAGAGATCTGACCCAGAGTCAATTCACTCAGTCACCAATTTATATTGGAATGACAAGTTAGGTATATGCCTGGAATTCCCCATCAGCACATATAATCTTTATGAGCTCTGTCACCTGTAGCATCTCAGCCCTTCTCCTAGGCAAGCTGTCCTTGCTCAAGTTTATAAGAACTGATATCATTAGTGGTTTTAACTGACCTAGTAGCATCTCCCCCTTAGAAAGACTGCTTCTCTCTTCATAGCAGATGTTTCGTAGTTCTATTCCACAAAGGGCCTGATCTAAATTCCTTTTAAGTCAATTCATTACTCAGGAATAAAATGTAAATATGACTTAACAGATCTGACCTGAGCCAGGAAAAGCATCTTTGTTCAGAGCAATTGATTTCTTAATTTTCAAATAGTTTCAGTCAATGTTTGGGACCCACCCAAATGAGGAGACAGTGAGCTTCCAGTCCCTCTGTTGCTTGAGATGCCACTTCTCATAGTGATAGACCTGAAAGTCTATCAATTCTACTACATTGCTGCAGTCTTGGTAGAAACTTAAGACAGCAATCTACGTAAGTAACTCTCCAAACTGTCCCCAACATTGTGGACAGTAAGCTCAGGCTCATCTAAATTTGTGTTGTCTTGAGTAGATTGTCATGTGCTTAGCATGCAGATTTGGGTGACTACCGTCAGGGCACCTGATCTAAGCCAAAAAGTCAAGCCAAAGTGTCACTCCATCAGGGATCAAGTGAAGAAGCATAAGCCCAGCCTGAGTGGATAAAAGATCATTTGAAGTTTCTGCTGACAGTTCTGAGATGCTAAACAGTGCAAAAAGGTCTTCTTGATTTTAACTATAGACTCTTCACAGATTAACACAATGTTTGCCAAGCTGCTTTAGCTAGAAAGGGACAAAGACAATAATCTGCATTTTCTCTTTTCCCTAAACTCCCACAGAAATCTACTCAAGATTGATGCCCTCTTCTGATGCTAATTTGGACAGGAAATACTGAGGTGTTTGGTCTTGGCTTTAGTCATGAAGCATTTTCTGAAACTGTTGCTTGCTGCTGTTATACTTCAGAAAATGTAAAAAGGCCGACAGTTGTGATATGGACCAATCCCTTATGCATGTTCCTTTCATTTCCATCCTTTATGTAAAACTTACTGAAACTCTTCCACTGACAGACTTGATCCTCTGCAAAAACCATCTGTAGATACTGCAATATCACAGACAGGCTTTCCAACTTTTCTGTATATATTAGTCTTTCCTCTTTCTTGGTACCCTAGAAATAATAGGAAATCATAAGCTTTTGTTTGGGTTTTTTGTTTGGTTTGCTTTTCTTGTTGTTTGTTTGGGGTTTTTTTCCATAGAATTTTGTCAAAATACCTCGTTTCTGGACTTTTACTCCCATTCTGTGATGAGTTACTCTCACCTTTTTACACATAGTACAACAATACCATCCCTGCTAGAAGACATCAGCAATTGACAGGCATCTATCTTGGCATAACTTTTTTTTCCTTTAATGCCCCCCCCCCCAAAAAAAAACCCCAGTGCCCTTTTATGATCTCTATTCTGTGAATTGAGTTGTGGCTTACAGCCATCTTTATTAGAAGAATATTTGTAAAAAAATAAATAAGTAAGTGGAAGGTAAATGATAAATTCTTATTTTCATTGTCAGGAAAGTAAACGCATTTCAATCAATAAGATTATGCTACACCAAACCAACTTCTAACAATGCCTCTACATAAAACATCAACACTAGCAAGGCACTGAAGAAAAAAAAAAACAACAAACCAAACAAATTTTGCCTCAAATAAAAGAAATATTGCTGGTTTAGGTTTATCTTTTCAATATGTGCTGAATTTCAAACGAGTTTATGACAAAAAGAAAAATAGTTCACACACACAAATGTATCATGAAGAAAAAAAAAAAAAAGCTGTTAAACTTAATCATAATATGTAAAAACTAGGAAAAAAAATTGCTAAAGGAAAGGCTAACAGTCCAAAGGACATTCTAAGCAAGCTACACTCGCGGCTCACTTCTTTCCTTTGTAAGTTTCAAAAAAACCACAGCACACGTAGTACCCAAATAAGGGGAAAGGAAAATAAATTTGCCTTGCCTGCACACTGTTTATGTCCCTAAACCTTAAATAATCTGTTACAGATTTGGGGAATATTATAATTGATGACTGAAATAGAGAATTTTTTTTTACTACATCTAAAATAGGAAACAGCTATTATTTCTGTATTATGCAGGTAACATGAAGATGATTTGAAGGCCAGATAATCTGGAACCATGTCTTCTTAGTCACATACACTAAAAATTCCCCTCTCTTCAATGCATGTATTTCTTTAGCCATCCTTTGAGTTATCAAGTGGAGTAGGCAATAATACAGTATTTCTGTCATGCGAGGGCTCCCTAGCTCCTGACAAGTCGAAGGAGTCTCCTAAATTTACAGAGGGTGTTACTACAATGGACGGCTTCATCTTCCCCCACCAAGCCATGCTGTACTAGGAAGAAGGGAAAAAAAAAATCCCAATAGAAGGCTAAATGCAACATGCACCACAAACTGTGGTCCCGACAGCATAAACTGTGAATAGGCCTCAACAAAGCTAAGCTGAGGATGTGTAAGGCCATGACACAGAAGTGAAAGGATAAAAGTCTAAACCTCCTACAGCCTAGTTTCTCAGTATGGTTTTGAAATGTAACAGTGATACACCTTATTTAACACATTATATTGCTTTTTGCTAATACTCATCAGCATTGCCAACGTGATTTTGGTTATCGAAAGCTCTACAGTCATATACATGTAACAAAATATGGAAAAAAAAATTGTGAATAAAAATATTTTTATGAACAAAGGGAAAACAAATAGCTTTTCTAAATTTAGATGTATGTTCAGCTAAATTTGGCCACTACTTCAACAGTATCTGTATCTGAAGCAATGTTGCCTAGATATATACAAACCAGAATAAAGATAACACTTTCTTTTCCTCTTCTTGTGATGTCAAGGATAAAATTCTCTTTAGAGTCACATCTACATAAACAGTGGTATTTTTTTTCTAATTTACCTTCAGAATATTTCTTTAACTCAGTCACTTGACCTTTATTTTAATACTTTCTGGGTTATGAAGAAGATTTAGGAGCAATGCATTGCATTTAATTTGAAATAAGATAATGCATCTTATATTTCAATTAGGCAATATTATCCTATAAGAATTCCCTTACACCTTTTGAAAATTGCATGCAATGTTTTGGTGTTCTGTAAGATACAATAATACATTAACTGTTTCCAAAAGAACTGCTCAATCCTTTATTCATGTTTGCATCTTAGTGGGTTGTTTTTTTTCCAAAATGAACCGAGTTTACAAAAGAAAATTAAACAAAGCAGCATTATCTGTTCTCTGATCTTTTTTTCTGATCATGAAGATTTTAAACAATGCTAGCCTCACACATAGCAAATTACTGCTTGTTAACTACTGTTCCCAACCGTTAGGGTACGTCTGCTTTACTATATCAGTTTGACCCAGCTTCTAGTGCTTAATGGTCCTCTAGGCTAAAAGCGAAAGCTGATCCATCAGGCTTACATTAGCATAGAATAACACTCAATGCTTATTGATGTGCATGCAGTGTAACTACCACCCCCGGCACCTAGCTCAGTCCATTATTTTCATTTTATCTCAAGTCATTTGTATGGTTGTCTGCCCCAGTTAAAGCTATGGCAAGACTGGTACTTAAATGAATTTGTGAGAAAGGAGACAAATGCCCCCTGAACTTCAAGTACTTTTCCATCATGAGTTGCTAACATAAAATATACTGGTACTGTTAGGTCCACTTAGCAAACATATCTAGAATGGCCTTAAGTAGGAAAGAAAAATCACTTAGGACTCTATTAGCTAAAAAGACTGCTGATTAAATGTTGGGGATGGTGGAGAGCAGGCTGTTACTGTTTTGGGTGTTATCTTTACAGTGTGATCTTTTTGAAATGCTGTTTTGATTCTGCTCAGAAGCCATTCAAGGAAACTCCAGCATTGTAACATTCAAAACATACTGGTCTGAGTATCTTGCTTTCGGTGAACACTATGCATTAAGGTTAAAAATACTGGTTTAATCACACAAATTACCACATCATAATGGAAAAAAAAAAATTGAAAATTAAAGGCATGCATTGTATAACCATCTTAATAGAAAATCTTCTGAAACAAAGCAAACTATCACAAACTTCAGGGCATGGCAAACTACTTGGCCACAAAACATAATCACTGCAACAAATATATATGAATATTCAACATTCACAAAACAGTATAAAGACAGCTACAATACAGTTTATAAAGCTTCACTTCACGGTATTTCACAAAATGTAGATAAATAATTGTCTCAATTTTTGCATTTTTCCAAGGAAGTTACAGTTGAGCATATGAAACCACAAAAAGCCATTGCAGATGTTAAGATAAACATAGTGCTCTCCTGAGCACAGATCTAAACATTTTATAATTGAGGCATTAACCAGCCCCTCTTTCTGCATGGACAGGAAGGCAAAGGAATCCAAGAGAAAAGTTTTGGTCAAGCAACAGTAATGTCAACCTTTTTATAACATATGGTCAGTCAATAAGACTGGACAAAGCATCTGACATTTCCACTTCCACACACAAAAAAAAACCCCAAACATTTATATCCATACTTGTAATATGCACCTAAGTACATACATAATTTTACAGCTTTAAAAAGAATCGGCCAAAAAACAAACAAACAAACCAACCACCAAAGAAACCCAACACTGTGATGCCAAACATTGTCAAAGAACAGTCCTCAGCTTAATGCCACAGCCCTTCTACTCTCTAACCCAGTATTAATGAGTGGCAGAATGGTTACCCAAAAGCCCAAGTGATACTTGATTACAATAGATTGTTATTTCTTACCAAAAAGAAGAGTTGATGCTCTGGTAACTCAGTCAGTGGCAAGAAAGAAAAGGTAAGTGTGGAGAAATAGCAGTAAACTTTAAAAATGTATGTACATTAAAAGAACACTGTGTTGAGGAGAGGACATCTTCCTGTTTGCAGCACTCCTGCAGCCCAAGGAAACCTATGAAGCTGGTTGGTCTCCAGTCAAACATGGTGATTCCACTTTTACTCCAGTGACCCTCCAGGGCACTTATGTAAGCAGGAGGTTTGTTAGTACTTGTTCCTGCTCTCAGGCAGTCAAGAGTAGAAATATGAGAAATGTATTTTGTGTTTTGAGTTTGAAACCTGATGTGTTATTTACAGCTCTAAGGTAGTGTCTTTATCAGTTTAAGGACATTTAAGAATTTTTTTTCTAACTTATCCAGAGATGAAAGCACGAGCAAAGTCAAAACTGCTAGTGACTTACAATGGGTTTATAAAGGTTCCTTCATTCCTCTCTTTTTGGCAAAATTTAAATATACATATGCAGACAGGATAAGTAAAATAACCATTCCTCAGAAGTTCATGGTGTTTCAAGACATACAAACTGCCTTCAGAAGTGTTTCTTGAGTATTGATAATCACGGATAAGAAAAAAAGGGAAAGTAATAAAAAACAGTAGCAGAAAAGAACTGAACTACCTAAGGCCGAATGCATGTCTGCCAATGGTCCTTAGGGCAAAACTCCATTGTAACTACATATACAAAGTATTTTGCAAATAAGGACTTCTCTGTACTGACAATATTTACTTCAGAATATGAAACTGTTCTGAATAACTACAATCATAGGTTTTACAGTCATTTTCTTAACAGAATGCAGATACTTGCAGAGTAACAACCACACTTGGTCTACAAACCAGAACAGACGAATGAAGCAGTAAAGTTACTTTGTGGTAGGCTGGTAGAAGTACGGCATAAGGCAGACTGACAGCAGTCATCCAGCACAAGTGCTTGTTGAGCTATCAAGCAGTGTTGGTATTTGCTCTTTAGAGAGAGACAGAAAGTGAGTTATGTGCCCATCATAATAGGGATTTGTGCTATGATTACAGTGAATGATGAAAAGAATGACTGAGAAGCTGTTTCACAAGAGCAGACATAACTGAGTATTAGTATTTGAAGAGTAACAGCACAGGCTCTACTTAGAAAGGCAGAGTTCCCCAAAAAGATTAAATAAGTTCCAAAAATGCATTTACATATTTCATAGCGTAGGAGATGATATACCACCAACCAAATTAATTTAGGAGCTTTTGTTTCTGATTCTTTATTCACATGTTCTTTGCTTTAGATTCTTCCCTTTACATACCAACACTTGAGAGTAAATCAGTACTCAGCCATTCACACCCTGAGATGGTCTCCATGAACATACTGGTGCTTGGCATGGAAGAGTGGAGGGAAAGAGTTAGGCCACTCAATCAAGATAATGCCTATTCAAGAGTACAGAATTCATTAGCCAAGTTCCTCTGATCACAGCTTCTTACAGGCACTTGGTGTTACTACATGTTGTCTCAGATGAGAAGGCAGAACTAAAATATGTTCAGAATACTTTCAGTCACTGACCATGAGGCTGCTCAGCACCATGAAAACACCCTGTGTTCTTACTTTAGGAGTTGACCACATTCCTCAATCTTGGTCAGGCTTTGGGTGAAAGATACACTTAAGTTGTGCTAACAAAACCTTAAGAAACTGTTCACATAGTTTACTTAAGCACTTCCTTAAGAATTCTACTACACTAGGAATCACAGTGTGTGAGGTGTTTTACCAGTGGCTTCTAAACCCTAAATAAGCTACAACTCTCAAGGCCTCTGCATTTCTCCAGTGAAAAGGGTTCAGCAGGATTAACAAGTATGTAGAACTATCTCCCCTACATTGTCATTTAAACTCTGATGAAACAATCATTTTAAGACTGAGGTTCAATGAACCACCCATTCAGCCATATACTGAAATAATTCTGCACTTATGAATCTTGCAGAGATAAAGTAGCTTCATTCCTGGGTAGCCTGTTCTATATATTTCTGTCTAAACACTGTATATTCATGCCTTTGAATGGAAAAGGGAGGAGTATAAGTTTCACTCCTCTGAGAACCTCAGACAAACGCAGGAAGTCAACATAGCCTTCCAGTTAACTATTCTTTTTAAAGATTTTCTTCAGGGAGGTTGCAATTTGGTACTTAATCCTTGATCTTTCAATTGAGGTTATCAACAAGGATGCCAATTAGTACACACTGTAGTACTCCACATGATGTAGAAACCTAACCCACAGAGAACTGCAGGGAGATGCATTACAAATATGCCCTTCAAGCACTAACATGGAGCTTTGATTATGTTATGGGGTTAGAGAGATCTCCAAATATTTAAAAGAAAAAGGAGTATAAGCTCTAGTACTTGGAGTCAAGGAAAGAATACTATCACATTTGTTTTGTCTTGTCATTATTTCTACATTATAATTCCCTCGGGTCAGCCAACCTGCATGCACAAATAAATGAGAAAAATCTGTCCTTCCTTGAATTTGAGATAATTTAAACAACTTTAGAACAAATATCTATTAAAAAAAAAAAAAGGTAATACAGACTAGCTGGTGATTATTGCATATTTCACAGAAGGATAATTTAAATGACAATCTTATTAAATCATCCCCACGTGCTACCTTAATTATTATATAGCTGTGTAACAGTCTGCCCTTGCTTCCCAAACCCTGTGGGAACTGATAAACTGTAACTTCTGCAGAATGAGCCTTCTGGCTGTGTCACAGGCCCCTTCTCACCAAGCATTCCTCAGCATTATTTTCCAACAAACCATGGGAGGATTTCTCATGGAAAGTAATGTTGTGCAAATGAACGGTCTTCTGCGGGTTTGTCACAGCAGAGTGAGAACACCAGGAGATCATCAGGCAAAACTGCATGTGAAAGAAACCATACCAGCACCTCTCAAAAATAACATAAATCAAGGAGTTACATTGGAGTGTATCTTGGAACATAACTAGGAACTCTGTGTTGCTCGTTACTGCTTTGCCTCACTCCATGTAAGTATTACCAAACTCTTCAAAATAAGACACCACCGGATATATCCCATTCATTCTGAAAGGAGGTGGCACATTCTTAATTATAATTCACAAAAATAAATAAATAAGGATAATAATCCATAAATTAAATCAGCATTAGCATTTCTGAGCCCCAATTTGCCCGAGGATACTTTGGCATTCATATAAACCACCCACTTGCACCAGAGAACTTGCTACTACACAAAGCATATAATGGACTTGAACGAGGTATGTCAGAGATACAGATATCATAGTGACAAGATATAGTCACACCCCTTTTATAAACAAGCCTCGTAAAATGAAGTAACATGAAAAACAGCACACCCAAACATGGAAATGCAGTATAGTATGTGTTCTCCAGAGACACGGAGACAGATCCCCAGACAGCAATAGGAAGATGGAGACAAGGGTCACAGAATGCAGCAAGAATTGTTTCAGAATGAGGATAGATCTAAGAACAGGATTATTCCACAGGGATTGGATGTTAAGTGGAATGCAGAAAGAAAAGTGTTAACAAGGCAAAAGAACTGGGACCAGAGATTACTGGGAACAGAGAAATGGATTTAACAGTGGAAAGTGAGATGGAAGACAGCAGAAAATAGTCATTTAGAAGATTCACTTCACTTGAGATATCAGAGGAAGATTTATGTCTGCTTGCTGCATAATTTTGAAATTAAGCAAAACTTGGGATGATTTTTAGAACTGGTTAGAATCAGAGTTATGTATATCCCACAGGTATGATTAAAAACACTGAATCTGAGATCATACCTTTTTTCCTAAAAACCTGCAGTGAAGAGAATTATTCTTTACCTGAGTGTACTTATAGAACATTGAAGAGCAATATAACTCCTAAAGAGAAATTTGTGTAGTGCTCTGGAAAATGACTAATGGTTACAGGAAGAAGCTGGAAGAAAAAAACCAAATGGCAACATCAAACTACTCAAAAGGGTGAAGTGGCATTCGGCCCAGGAGGGTTTGAGTAAGCCTGATAGGAAAAGAGGACAGGACTGGGTGTGCAAAGAATCATACTACAGCACTGCTGGATCCCAGCAATCCAGCGGGAAGGAACAGCAGGAGCACAACAGTTAGTCCTTGCAAAAGCAGTGTCCTCCTCCTTGCCCTAAGGCTTACTCACTAATGATCCCAAGAGGTACTCCTTCGGTTTTTTGTTTTTCTTTTTGTTAACCTCAGAGAAAGAGTCAGAAACAGGCAGGCTTTAAACTTGTGACCTACTGTAGTACCACAGAGAAATCCAGGAGAGGCAGACCAGGACAGAGGAGTCCCTTTCCTTTTCTCAAGAACAAGAACTGGGGACAGGGGGTGGGACAGCTGTAAAATCACTGCTTAATTTTCCTAGGCCATCCACCAATGTTGGTTTGGTGCTGTGTGGTGGTTTGACCTTGGCTGGACACCAGGTACCCACCAAAGCCACTCTTATCACTCCGCCTCCTCAGTGGGACAGGGGAGAGAAAACAGAACAAAAGACTCATGAGTTAAGGACAGGGAGACATCACTCAGCAATTACTATGCCAGGCAAAACAGACCCAACTTGGGGAAAAACGCTTATTACCAGACAAAACAAAGTAGGGTAATGAGAAATAAAAACTAAATCTTAAAACTAAATCTCCACCCTTCCTTTCTTCCTCAGCTTAACTTTACTCCTGATTTTCTTGACCTCGTCCTCCCAGTATCACAGGGGAATGGCAGTTCTGGTCAGTTCCTCACATGCGGTCTCTGCAGTTCCTTCCTCCCCAGGAGGACTTTTTATACTTCCCCTGCTCCAGCATCGGGTCCCTCTCACAGGAGACAGTCCCCACAAACTTCTCCAAGGTGACTTTTTCCCAGGGGCTGCAGTTCTTCATGAACTGATCCAGTGTGGGTCCCCCCACAAGGTCACAAATCTTGCCAGCAAACCTACTCCAGCCTGGGCTTCTCTCTCCACAGGTCCTGCCAGATGCCTGTTCCAGCACAGGCTTCCCACAGGGTCACAGCCTCCTTTGGGCATCTGCCTGCTCCAGCGTGGGTTCCTCTAGGTGGGAGGGATGCAGGTGGGTATTTGCTCCACTGTTAACCTCCATGGGCCGCAGGAGGACAGACTGCCTCACCATGGTCTTCACCATGGGCTGCAGGGGAATCTCTGCTCTGGTGCCTTGAGCACCTCCTCCTTCTCTCTCCTTCCCTGACCTTGGTGTCTGTAGAGCTGTTTCTCTCACATTTCACTCCTCTCTCCATTGCTGTTTTTCAAAGCATTTTCTTCCCCCTTCTTAAATCTGTTATCCCAGAGGCCCTAGCCCCATCACTGATGGGCTTGGCCTTGGCCAGTGCCACAGCTGTCTTGGAGCTGTCTGGCATTGGCTCTGTGAACACAGAGGAAGCTTCTAGTAGCTTCTCACAGAAGCCTCCCCTGTAGCCCCCAGGCTACCAAAACCTTGCCATACAAACCAAATACCTGCTGTTACCACAGGCTGTTTAAGAAAGCCCTGAGCAAACAACATTTCACACATACAGACAGAAACCAGAATCTTATTTGCTTCCCCATGCAGTAGCCAACTGAGATAAGAAAAAATGATAGATGGGAGCCTGGCCTGAATTTATAGATTTCTACCACAAAATATGTGGTATTTGACAGCCACTTTCTCTGTCCCTTCTCTTAGTTTCTTATTGACTCATACTCAAATCCTTCTTGAAGGGCTTACAGAGCTACAGTTTTCACTTACTAAACTAAAAGCTAAAAAAGTGAGTTTGTGATTATAAATGCAATTCCAGTACATTCTCTTCCTTAAGATTTCAACCTATTTTTATTAATCATTGACTTCTCACAGAGCATATTCTACCCTGACAGAAGTGTAGGTTTCAGGATTTGACGAAATGCAGCTTTAGTTCAAGCACTTCAAAAAGTATTTAGTAAACTGAAGCAAAAAAAAAAATGCTTGCTCTATAAAGTCTATGATGCAAATTTCTTTAAACTAAACTGAAATCCACTCTGTATACCGAAGACGACAAAAATTATGCCACTAGCTGAATTTCATTGCCAAGCTGTCAACTTGAATTTCTTCTGTTTAAAAATAGCTGTTCATTACATTCAGTAATGGGCTGTCAAAGCATTACAGCACTGAACCTATATCATATACTGAAGCAATTGGGCAATGTGCATTATTATGTTTAGATTACTAGCATTTTTACAAGACCTCTGGGCTAATTTTAAATGAGATGGTTGACTTGAACTAAATCAAAACCAATTTTATTTTACGTTAAAGCTGCTACAGATTTTCCATTTGTACCTGACTAGTTCAGGCTTTAATGGAAGTAAAACAAAAGATTTACTGAATGTGAACATACAGTATATTCATCCTTGTGTTTGCTTTCATGGATACATTTACTCTAAACAACATATAAATAATAAAAATACTCTATTTGCCAAATTAAATAACATTCCCAATGGTATGAATTGGTATTGTTGCTCCTATGAATACATAATAGGTTGTTAGCAAAGAAATCATGCCTGAAGGATATATGGAGTAATATTTTAGCACAGTGAAATAATTAGAGATGTTTTTAAACTAACAAATGCATAATCTGTCTTAATAGCTCATGATATAATTTAACATAGCATAAAAAAACCAAAACACCACACTATAAAAAGGTATCTAGCAACCACAGCTGAAATATCCTTACACAGCAGGATGTCATAAACCTAAAGGCATGCCAGAATGGCTCACAGCTATGAAAAAAACAAAGACTAAAACAAGATCTGATGACTTGCAAATGCAAATAATGAATTCTAGGGCCACAATACTGACTTCTTTATTTTCATTAACAAAAGAGCAGAATAAAAGAAAAAAACACCACCACATAATGTGTAAAAACCTCTATATCTTCCTTGTTTTGTGGGAAAACAAATTATTTTTCTAGACAAGAAAGACAAGAACACCACTGATGCAACTCAGTGGTTATGCAGCAACACTGAGTTTTATGGTTCCTAAGTTTCCAGTACAATACCTTATTTTCCAGAGTTTGTAGTTCATCTGCAAAAGATTTAGGTTTGTCAGGCTGGGCTTCAGCATCAAAAAAAGATAAAATTATTAATTTTAATTATGACCATATTTAATATCTTCATCAATGAAATAGGACAGTGGATTGAGTGCACTGTCAGCAAGTTTGCAGACTACACCAAACTGAGTGGTGCGGTTCACATGCCTAGGGGACAGGATACCATCCAGAGGGACTTGAACAAGCTCTAGAAGTGGGCTCATGTGAACCCATGTATCATGAAGATTTAACAGGGGCAAGTGCAGGGTGCTGTACATGGGTTAGTGCAAGTATCAATACAGGCTGGAGGATGAAGGGATTGAGAGCAGCCCTGTGAAGAAGGACTTGGGATAAAAAGCTGGACATGAGCTGGCAATGTGCGCTTGCAGCCCAGAAGGCCAACTGTATACTGGGCTATATCAAAAGAAGTGTGGCCAGCAGGTCAAGGGAGGTGATGCTGCCTCTCTACTCCGCTCTCATGAGACCTCACCTGGAGTACTGTGTCCAGCTCTGGAGCTCTCAATACAGGAAAGATGTGGAGCTGTTAGAGCATGTCCAGAGGAGGACCACAAAAATGATCAGAGCAATGGAAAACCTCTCCAGTGAGAAAAGGCTGAAGCATTTGGGGTTGTTCAGCCTGGAAAATGGAAGGCTCCAGGGAGACCTTATTGCAGCCATCCAGCACTTACAGGTAGCCTTTAAGAACGGTGGGGATAGATGAAAAAGTCTATCGCAGGGCGTGTTGCAATAGGACAGGGGGTAATGGTTTAAATGTACCCACTTTTAGTTTAAGACTAGACATAACGAAGAAATTTTAAGCAATGAGGGTGGTGAAATGCTGGAGCAAGTTTCCCAGAGAGGTGGTAGATGCCCCATCCCTGGAAAAAAAAACCCAACAACTTCCTTAAAAACTTCCAAGGATGGGGCTCCCACCACCTCCCTGAGCAACCTGTTCCAGTGTCTCACCACCCGCATGGTGAAGAAATTCTTCCTAATGTCTAATCTGAATCGACCTATCTCTAGTTTTAATCCATTCCCTCTAGTCCTATCACTGCCCGACAGCCTAGAAGTCCCTCCTCACCTTTCTTGTAGGCCCCCTTCAGATACTGGAAGGCCACAATAAGGTCTCCCCGGAGCCTTCTCTTCTTCAGACATTCAAGGTAAAGTTGGACAGGGTTCTGAGCAACCTGATATCATTGAAGATGTCCTTGCTTATTGCAGGGGGTTTGGACTACAAGACCCCTAAAGGTCCCTTCCAACCCAAACTATTCTATGATTCTATATGAATAAGGAAGTCTGCTAATAAAGGACTTCGGAAATTTTCAGCATCAAGACAATCAAGAGCATGCAAAAGCAGTGGAGATGTACTAATAAGTGTCCACACAAAAAGCACTATGCCAAAACAATATAACCCTTAGGTTAAAATTAACAAATAATATAACTTTTCCTTAATAATAGAGGCTTGTAGCCCACAGATGATATCCTACAGAATAAAAATGAGGATCAAGACTACCCAACTGCTGTGAGTTTCACAAGTACAGTCCACCCATAATGCTTCCCATTTGTGGCAGCATCAGTAAAATAATCTATGTAACAGTGCAATAAAGTGACCTTTGGATAGTACCAATTCTTAATTTTCACTTTGTTATTCTCTTTAACATAAAATTATAATGGACTTACATTTTCTTTGTATACATGATTTAAATATGCATCTGCACTGTCGTTGGCAGTGTTTTTTGGTGCCAGGCCTTTAAATAAAGACAAAAATAAGTATGATTTTTTTTTCAAAGATAGGTTTCTAATACAGAAAGATTAGCAAGGTAAAATGTAGAACAAACCCCTCTTTTTCCAGATGAGAAAGAAATGCAGAAGGAACTGATTTTTCCAAACAAGAGGTGCTTTATGGCAGCAACAGTGCTTATCTGCTTTGTAGCTCAAGCAACAGAAAATTTCTGAAGACTTTCCTAGAGGCAACAGTTGTAAATAGTACTGAAGCTACGAGAAGCAGTATCACTCAAAGCCAATTGGGTTTGGCCTAAGTTGAGTTGCCTAGGCTGGGACCCTCCGCCATCATTTGTTTTACTGTTTGCTTTTAGTTTAAATGCCCACCAAAAATTATAAAATAATCTTTTCAAAGAATCACTAAAAATCCAAATATATAGAATTTATTTTTCATTGTACGAGAACCATTACTGCTAGCTTTTAACACTTTGCAAATACTCAACTCTTACTTCATTTATTTACAATAAATGACAATTGTTCTTCTTCTGAAAAACTGTTCCTGGCCAATTCATATACACATTATATGTTTTCCTCATTGAGCATTTAAGAAGTGCCGTAAGTTTTGAACACTGGAATTACAATTTCAAATAAATTCAATTAATAAAGCATCACTACCTTCTTAAGAAAGAAAGCATTTAGACAATATATATAGACAAATAAGAATTCCATAGAAAGAAGATTTTTATTTTTTTTCCCCATTCACTACCACAGGTAATGTGAGATTCTTGCGTTCCTCAACAACCTGAAAGTTCAGTTGGAGAGCTCAACGCATTTTTCACATCTATCTGTGTCTGCTACAGCTTGTTTATGAGCTGCCTAGACTTAAGAGTCAAGAAAAAGGACAAAAGCCAAACTCATGAAAGATGACATGAAAATCTCTTTTCCAATAGCTCAGCCTTTCTTAGTGACTAATGCAGAAATTCCTCATTGGAACTTTGTTGTTGACAATTTATTGAGACCTATGAAATGTCTTAATTTTACTTCTGTAATACCGTTACTTTTGCTTGACACAAGTATAATGTCTTTACTTCCGATTCACCTGAATGAATTTAGAAAGACAAATATATCCATCCCCTACTTTTATTATATTACATTCACTATTATTATTTGTTTATGCCACTCAAAGTTAAATAATATTTGAAATATTTTCAGCCTGTTTTAGAAGTTTCTCAGTCCCTCTTCTTATCACTGTTTACTAAAGAAGGGCAAAACCCAGTATGTTCATTCAATGACTGCAAAATAAATCAAAGATTCAGTTTTGACTATTTTGTGGTTTAAAAAAAAGTATAATTAATTAAATATGCATATAAAATCTATTTGTCACTAGTCAAGTCTGTGTTCTTTAAGGGTCGCTTATTCTTTGTCATATTTTTCTTCTCAAAAAACAGATTTCTAAAAAAACAAGAGACATAACTGCTCATCCCTTCTTACTTGATACTCTCACACAACGACAGAGCCATCTAAAATACATGTCAAATTTATTTATTTATTATTCCATAAAAATATTTTCAGCGTTCTTGATAAGAACAATTAACAAGCATGACAGACTGAACTAGTCTTTTTATGTCAAAATTATGCAAATTACCTTAAATACTCATGATAATCAGTCTAGAATCCACCATGATATTGAAGGTGTAATACTAAAATTCTCATCTGACTTAAGGATTGTGTGATAGCAAATTTTTCCATACCATGGCTGTATATCATCAGTTGAGAATCCCAGAGTATCTAGTGTCAAATAGCTGTTAACAGCTCCACAGTGAAACATGACATAATGTATTATAACACCTCCAAAGAGGCAGCTGTGATCTAATGTGTCAAAAACTCCATTCAAGTAGGCTGTCAAGGTATACAAGGCCTCTGAGCTTTGATCCAGCTGAAAGTATTACCAAAGCTCCTCTTCTATGAAGATGGAAATTAAACAACGGAAAACTTTTACTATGTTGTTAAATCACTACACTGAATAAACAGTGAAGGAAGACATGAATATCCAAAAGTTTCCAGAAAAAGAATACAGAAAGGTTTGTCTTTTAAAATAATGTAATAGTATGGACAATAAAAGTATCTTTGTGATACTTATGATGCATCTTCTTCATTTGGGAAATGCAGAAAACAAGGAAAACAAAGGAGGAAATTGCCATGAAGTCAAGGCATCCTCAAATACAAAAAAATACTCTTCTCCCAAGTAATCTGTAGTTTAGAAAGGTAAGTGATGTCCAATGCTGTCATACTGTACAGTATAACCATTCCTGAGTGACTGATAAGGAAAGGGATTTCTGATGGATTAGCTAGGTATGCTGTGCCTTGATAGAATGAAAAGATAAAATGAAAGATTATATAATGTGGAACATAGCGCTCAGTGAGAAGATTTACTAAGAACAAGGTAACACAGAAAAGCAATTGCACTTACATTTGTAGAATAAAGAAAAATTGTTTATGAATTATTTCCAGTTCTCTTTTTTGACATTTAAAAGAAAACTGTATACTATCCTATCTTAAGTTGCTCTTCATCTTTCAGTAAATGCTGTCTTTCGATTATATTAACATTTCTGCACAGAAGAGTTCTTAATAAGAAAATTCAAGGATTTATCTTAATTCTAACATTATCAGTCCATGACACGAAGACAAAATTTTTAATACTCCTTCTCTTTTTCAATATACCCTGGCAATGGACTGCATCCATACATACCTCTCAGGCTCTGAGACACCATCCATTTACTTGCTGTCATATTTTCTGTGATTACATATAGCTCCTTCCAAAACAGCAGCACATGTTCACTGGAGGATTCTATTCACTATTGAAAACACTGCGAACACATCTGTTCTCACAGTGTACCCAGTGAAATAACACAGAAGCCTTTGGAAACTGATACTAAGATATTTCAAATGACAGCCAGCAAAAATAAACAAACACCAACTGTGGAAAAGAAAGAACACAGAAAAAAGACACGTTTTAAACACACCCAGGAGTTAGAAACTGATCTAAGTACTGGCAGCTATGAGCATAGAAAGAGAAAAATTACTTAAGAGGGAAAAAAGAGGAGGGAACAGTCAGTTAAAGGGACATTTTGTAATTCAAGATTTAAGTTTCTCAAACACAGCAAATATAAGCGCAATTGCTTTGTGCCCTACTATATTGCTCCACTTGCCCCATCTCTTGCTACAACTCCATTCATCACTCTATCTTTTTTGGCTCAAGTCACTCTGTTGGTCTTTTTCAAACTATGTTTGCTTCTTCATCAATTACCTCCTTCCAGTATTTTCCATACTACAGGAATAGCATTTACCATGATGCTAACAACTTTCTATTGCTTACATTGTGTGGAATAATGACTGGAGGTGACTGAGAAACTAAAATCATATTAAAGATATGGCATTGTTCACACAGTAAGGAAAGGTATAATACTGAAGAAGCGTCTCGGGCATAGTGCAACTGGTATGCAAGGAATCCAATCCACGGTGGTTCCCTAAACAATATTTCCCACAAAACAGCATGGAGGGTGGAGAGGAGTGAAGACACTGTGGACAGGCTCTGTGAATCACCAAAGAAGATGGGAACTTTGTGGTACTATGGAACTCTTAAGCTGCATATTTGCTACCCTGGGCCAAAAATTTTATCTTTTTCTGACAAGGTGCTGTCCTTTGTGCTAACTTTGCTCATTATAAAGTCATCATAATACCGAAACACACCTCCATCCCAAAGGCTACCTGCCTCCAAAATGCGACCACCCCTCAAATGAGCTTGCACCCTGAATTTTCTTTATCTGTACCTTTAGAAGTGAGAGAATTGTACACCAATCATAATAAAAGTATGTATGACTAGAGCCATTCAAGCTCCACCTTGAAGGTGAAGAAGAATATAAAATGGCTTAAGAAAGGGGGAATGTTAGGGAAGACATCACCGTGGACAAGTCAGAGAAGATACCATTGCAGACTGACTCCTGGGATCAGTCAACGGGCTGAGCCTCTCTTTCCCCCCCATAGAGACGCCTTTGGGTAAGATCTGGACTTTCAGAGTACTTCCCAGGGAAAACTTAGAAATCACTCTAGAGCTGCACCTTTTAAGTTAACGTGTTTGGTATATTTGCACATGCTTTTGCACACAGTATATTTATTACAGGCAATCCATAAGAACCTGTACTTCTTGTTGCTTTCCATAAACTGCACTATTCACGTTGCCAGCTGCAAAAGTGTCTCACTGGGAGCCACCAGCTACTGGCTGCGTGAAACTGTGGAGTGCGACCAGACGGGGAGTGCAGCGCTACTACTGAATCCAGAGCCGGGAGAGGTCAAATATAACGAACGCGACTGGACTAATAATGACAAATTGGGTATCACTCAGAATCCAAGCCTAGCTGCCCCCAGCCCCTCTGATATCTGAGGACAAGCTGGAACACAAGGGGGTTTATATTCTGCCAAGTTACTCTGCCCTTTTATGTGACAAAATAGGATTTTTTTCTTCATTTTCACCCTTCGATCTCTCCACAGACTTCTGTACCATAGGTCATGCCTCTTTTTCCTATCTCTCCCTCTGCTGAGTTCGTAAGAACCTCTACAAAAAAATGCTCTTCCCCATAGTGAAGTATTAATTTCCCATTACATTACCAGGTTCTTTTTGGAGATTTCCATAGAATCCTTCATGTTCTTCTTTTCAATATTCTTTAAAGTCTTCTCCAAAATTCTCTCTCAGTATTTCCATCTGCAAACTCACATGAACTTTTCTATGAGCAAACTCTAAGATCTCTCCTTCTACATCCTATTTTGTCATTCCTTTATTCTTTCCCATGCTGGCTAGCATGTTACCATAAAAAAAGCTTTTTACCCATTATTTCTGTACTCTCTTACACTCGACAAATTTGTTACTGATGCAGTTGCTAAACACCACAAACTCAAGTGTCCAATTTGTAATCCTGACCCTGACTTTCACTCATTAGCCAGGAGTTTTAAAATTCTACAAGCTAACAGATTTCTTCCTCATATCTTAGTCTTCTCCCATTTTCGGTATTAATACTTACACTGTTTTTATTGCAAATTCTATTAGAACTGTTCTTCCTCATTTCTGAGCACAGAGAGTGTGATGTTCAGTGATCCCACAATGATATTTGGAAAGTAGATCCATCTTTCACATCATCATTACACAGAAAATCCATACACCACACTGATGCTGGTTTTGTTTCACACCAGAAAAGACATCAGCACTACAAAACCAAAAGTTAAAATGGCATAAAATATACAAGAGCATACAGAAAAATACTGCCATTTTCTTAAATAGGGACATTTATGCTATTACTTAGTTGAATGGTTAAGAATAAGGAAGAGGTCATTAGCCTTAATTCTCCTGGTTTTGACAGCTAACATTACATTCAAATGTTCTTAATATGTTAAAGATGATGCATAAGCACTAATATTTTAACATGTTCTCAAAACACCGGAAAACTATCATAATAGCCAAAATCTGCAATTTTTCTTTCGAGTTATTCAAGCAGTTGTGCCCTGTCTCTCTTCAGAAACAGGTTGCTTTTTTTTATGTCATTTGTAGAAAATATAAATGAAATTTGATTTGATTACTTAATTTTTGTAATTGAATATTGATATCCCCCAACAAAGCAGCTGCAGAGACACAGCAAGAGGATAAAGTAATAGAGTATAATGAAGTGAAATCATATGATGAGGACATCCTATTACAGTTATGTGAGATTTTCACTATGTTTATCTCCATTTTAATTACAATATTGCTTCCTTTAATACACATAGCAAGGATATAAACTAATTCCATATTTGATTCTAACTCTGATTGCTTCCTGTTAATCTGAGAAGGAGAAATGTCAAGAATATTCAAGGTGGATGTTTTATAAACAACTGTAAAATCTTCTTAAAAGCTTCTGTGACTTTCTGAACTAAATTTGAGGCCTGTAAACTAGGTGTTCCATTCAACAGCATGAAGCTCCATAAAGGTATATAGCTGCATAGATATGAGAACAGATTTGCATACAGTATTTTAGTAAATGCCAAGCACATCAGTTTTGTAAAGTTTTAATCTTGTATACAAGACCATCAACCAGACCTACTCCTTGCTCTAACACAGACTGGTAGGAATGGCTTTGGTCACTTCCTTACTGTGTAAAGGGAGGGTGTTGAGGAAAACAAAGGTTGCATAGGAAGGTCATAGCAAGCCATTTCCCTTACACAAATCATACTATTTACATCAAATGATGGAATCAAGACTTTTTCTGTCTTAAAAATACCTGATATAAGAATACCTGACTGCTAGTCACTTCCTAGAGATTCATACATATACACAGACTACATAGATAAATGGTTACCTTCAAAAATGAAAAATATAACATTCCATTATTATTTTTCCACATTTTTGAGGAATGCACATATATGTACATACTAATTCATGCACATACATATATATATTTATATGCATAAATATATACACGAGTACTTAGAATTAAATGACTGTACTTGAACACTCCTGAAAGTTCAGGTTAAAAAATTACTTTATGAGTGTCTATTATCATTATTACATGTTAAATGCAAAGGCCAAAAGCATGTTAACTCCCGGGTTTTTTGGTTTTACTTTATAAAGGATCACTGAACACACGTCCGTACTCAAAGACAATTCTGAATAGTCCTGCTAAAATTTATCTAAAAGTTATTAACTAAGTTATTTTTTAACTCCTTAATTACTATTAAGATTAAAGAAAACACTCTCGGCAAAGGCTTCACAATCATAAAACAAATTAGCTTTTCCTCTCCCCTCCAAAAAGGGGAATTAGAGCTACTGTAGCATTCCTTAATTGATTGCAAATTTAAAAGGACTTCTGCACGGTTCTGTTTTGTACTCACAGTAGACAAAGAATGAGTAAACATTTATCCAAAACAAAAGAAGATGTTTCACATGAGAAGCAACGTACCACTACCAGGGAAGAGATATGTGACTGAGACGTCCAGTACTTTATTTCTTAAGTAGCATTACAGCAATTTCTCATCTTGTGAATTTGCCATGTCATATAAAAATCAGTACTTACTCAACTAATGTTTTCAAAGGGAGTATGAAATTAATGAGAATAAATAAAAGCAAAAGCTAAGAAACAGAAATTTATAATTGGGATACTTTTGATCACCAGAAATATCAGTTCCCTCTCTCTTTTCTCTTTAACATTTCTAGTTTGTTGATGAATGAACCGTGTTTGGCATAATTAACACTAAGATCTTCAGAACTCAATGACTGAAAATAATTGCTTCTCTCCTTTCTTTCCTGAGTATGCTGAAGCCCAACCTAAAGATTTAGAGCTGACTGGACAAATATAAAGGATGTCAGAAACAGTGACCGCTGACATGCCATTCAAGGCACATGGAAGAGAGTTCAGGCTTGAATGCCTCTAAACTGCTCATTGGTAAGATCAGCTATCAGTGAGACACAGTGTAAGTCAGCACAATTCACTGAGCCTGCTATGACCTTAAAATCATTGCTCCTGGGGCATGTTCATCCACCAATTAGTTTATACGCTCACTGGAAATCCATTGCTCAGTAAATGCACTGGTCTCTCATTCCACGGTGTTGATGAAGTGTGTGTGATGGCTTTCTCTTCACAACTTGACCCCTAAAGCTGACCCATCTGGAACTAAAGTATTCATGCCACTTGAGCACATCCTTGGTTATCACAGAGTCTGATATTTTCTTTAAAAAACACCATTATTCACTATTTTTCCCTCCTCTTAGCTAAAAATGTTTTGTAACCAATAAAACAGAGGACTTTCTAATGGGAAAGAAATTTAGTATGCTGAAGTATGTATGTAAAAGGAATTTAAGCTATGTAAAACATGAGTTCTGATAAAACTGGTATGAAAACTGTAAATCCTGTTCTGCTCAGAGAATGGTTAAGCCCAAATATTAATTCATTACAGTATATAACTTCTGCTACGAATGCCATGAAAATGTAAAACCGAAACAAAACAACAAAAACAAACAAACAACAACCAAAAAAACCCCACCAACAAAAAAAACCCCAAACCAATGAAACAAACCCAAACAAAACCCCCACATTCACAGCAGGATTACAGCTATCATCACAACATAGCAGGAGAGAATTTTCTTTTAGGCATTTAAGGAACAGACTTATGACATCTATGTAAAAATTACATAGTTAAAAGTACAGTGTATACTGTGTGCTTGTCTCTGTAGAATACTCTTCTCTTACTCCAGGTCACCAAGAGCATTAAGACCCCATGTCCACCTAATTTCAAACCACAAATGATCAAACAAATTTCTAGAAGATAAACAACTAAAAATAAGCAGATTCTTTCACTAGGCTTATTCTACAGTTTGGGATTAAGTTCCATAACAGGTAATCTGAGTGCTTTTTACTAAGAATAACAGCTCATCTAACAGAACACAGTAAAAATAAAAATAAAGCTAGGGGGTTTCTCATTGTGTTCCTTCTAGATGCTCTCCAGTCAAATGAAAAGAAAAAAAAAAAAAAAAAAGAGGATTATGAAAACATTTTGTCAAAAAGTGACTGTCCTGACTTTCCTTAGGAAAAAAAGTTATGTTTTTCAGCTTTTGATGAAATTCAGAAATCATTTTGCCTTCTCTTCTTCTATGAGAGTGGGTATTTTGTGGGTGGAGGTAAGGATATCTCTTATTTCCTTTTACATATCCCCTACTACTTTCAATGAGAAATTGGAAAAGGAAGAAAAGAAGAGAAGAATAAAATAAAATACTATATTTATACATATTACTACTATATATATACTATATATTAGCATATTTATAAATATTATTATAAAACCAAAGCTGTTAGTTATTTTCTGGAAAACAACAACAATTAGCAGTAAGACTTGTTAAGCACACTGAATAAAATTTTTCTTGTTCTTCAGAGTAAGAGTTTAAGTTCATCTGCAAGAACCACCTCTCCTGTTGTAATACAAAGTACTGGGATACTTAGCAAATTATACCGCAACTTTAAAACTATATTAATAGAAAATATAAAGAAGTAATGAAGGATATGTTATATAGGTGAAGGATAAGCTATCTTGTTAAATTTCAAATGCTATACGTAAACAGAATCAGCTGTGATAGGAAAAAAGTTTGTAATAGTATCTATTCTTACTTAAATACCTGAAAAAAAAAAAAGATAAAATTATTAATGGTAAAAGTACACAAATGAAACCCAAAAAAGTAAAACAGTGTCTAACCCAGAAATAAAGTAACAGAAGAAACAAACAAAAAAAAACAAAGCAAAAAGCATAAGACAGAACTAAAAAAACTCATATTAGAAATAAGATGCTCATTTTAATTAGGTAATTAGCTATGTGAAAGATTTGTATGGTGAGATGGTTGATAACCATCTCTTTGAGCCTTTGAATAACAATTATGAATCTTTATAGAAATTATAAAGTTCATTTATTTGTGGCAATTCACCACAAAATTATGTAGTTAACAAAGGCATTACTAAGGGCTCAAACTCTGAAACAAATTACTGCATCACAGCCAGTTACCTAACACCACCTGAGTCATGGTAACAAAGCAAAATTTGTCTGACCATGTATTACAGGTTTGAAACTTGTCAAACTCTTGGAGTCATGTAAGACAAGTGAGAATAGCTGATCATGATGGTCTTCAATACTTTAGATGAAATTTTGGTCCTATGCAGACAAGAGAAATGTTGCTATGAATATATATGTAAAATTGCACACCTGTAAACTTAGTCTTTCACTTGCTACCCATAACAAGTCAAATAAAGCTTTATAACCATTATATAGCCCCTCCCTATATTTAGACCCAAAGAAGGTTTGCTTCATACTACATCTTTTCTGGATATTATAAATAATAAACAGCAATATATTTTAAAGAAGTAAAACCTGAATTTTGAATACAGTGTCTTTTCCTTTTTTTTTTTTTTTTAAGGCTATCTTCTCATATACTTCTCCATAAAAGCGAGTGGTTGGAACTCTCTCAACTAGTTTTCTAACTACAAATCAGTCTTATTATTTAGTTCAAAATAATTACAATACATTGCATAGCTGTTCATTACTTATATTCATAGGTTTTGTGCCACTTTATTCTAACAGATAGGGAGGGTAAGATACCTGATCTTTAGGAGAAGACAACACAGAAGACACCTAGAATACTGCAACATACCACAAACTAAGTGTTCTGAATTAACAACAATCACAGTGGTCTGATTCAGTGAGGTGGTTAAATAATACAGCACCATCAAAGAGAGAAGGCCCATCCTTCACTTCGACCCCTACACTTCTCCTGGCCACGTGATCCTGTAAGACACACACTGTTCATGCAAGCTGTTACTTGTTGCACATCTCTTTTAGGTAATTTATTAGATTTTCAGAAAACTGTACAGTTTTCTACTGTGTTAGTAAATTGCATCAACTCAAAAAAGTACATCTTTCATCAGGAAGAGGACTGAGGAAAAAAAAATTCAGGTCCAAATTATCAGTTATCTACTGAATTTTCCACAACTAAAGATGAAGTTTCAAAGCTTTATTTGCAGCCTAATTTGAGAAAACCATGGCCTGCTCTTAAAACGAAGCAGTCCTGTTATTTCCTTCTGCTGGCATATTTCAATATTTCCCATGCAATTGCACAGTAAGTTGGATTATGGAGCTGAACTAGCTGAAAACTAACCCTACCAAAAAAAAAAAATAAAAATTACAAAATCAGATTAGTCAGATCACCTGGCACTAAGTGTGCAGTCGCAGAATTACTATGTTGGATTCCAAGATTAAGATGAAGCCATAAAACAGCTGAAGGTGGAAAATGAACCATTTGAATCAACTCTGGTCTAGACTTACCAGAGGTTTAGCATACAATGAAATAATATATCTCTCAACCTATACTTGTATGCTGCAGTATTTAAATCTAGTTTTTAAGTTGTATTTCCATTTTCCAGTTTAAATCATATTGCTGGGTTTTTTTTTCTTTGGGTTTTGTTTGTTGGTTTGGTTTTTTTTCTGTTCTCCTCCTCCTTGTGTCTTTCATGGACATGTGATTTCTTGTCTTCAGACACTGTTGATAGGTGACTGCAATAGCTGATGCCAGTAGAAATCATTTATCTTAAAATTAGCTTCTTCCATTGTTAAAGAGCCATGCAGCACAAATGCTTCATTTCAAGCTTGTGCAAGTTTTATCCTGAAAAATATGTGCTTCATTGTCCCAGAGAAATAGAGCTGTCTTCGGTCGTATGAGCAAGGGCAGGCTCAGAAGCATTGACGCTTGAGCCAGTAAAGATCTCGCAGTGTAACAGGTTGACAAATGGGAAAACAATTTGTGAAAATAAATGTCAAAAGTGCATCTGCTTCAGCAGGTTTGAAATTCTGACCAATTTAAAATCACAGTAAGTCTTCTACTAGATTTTCCTGCTGAAGAAACAGTTAAATTTCCAAAGATCATGAAATTTTTCATATTAAAATTGCTTAAAGTTTGTGCAGTCACTCTTGTACAGCAATATCTATTTTTTGGGGATATCTTAATCACATATTCCTCACTAATGAACTAAAATCTAAACTAATGTAGTTTTTAACACAGGTGTGATGTTCAATTCACAGTAATGTACATATATATAAAAATAGATTTTTGCATCTCTATCAAAACACTCTTAATGCAAATCCACCCTCAAGTGCAGCATATATTGTCCAACATTACATAAATACAGTCCTTAACAAAATGTTAAGCATTGGACTTCAGTTCTTGCAAAGTGGAGCTCTGAACAGAAAGATCCAATGAGGCATTGCAGAAGATCAACAGTTCACCTTTCAGCACTTCTTATAAAACAAAATCCTCTACAGTGGTGGAGACAGAAAACCTGACACAGAAGAGGAAAAAATGCTGTACCACAGTCCAGGACTACCACAGGCTTTTACTTAGTAATGAGCAGAAAGTCATTGCTATGATAAAGAGAGAGGAGAAAAAGAAGAAAAAAAAAAAAAAAAGAAGAAAAAAAGAAAAGTTTTAATATGTATCAAGGAATAAAAACAAAAACAAAAAAAACAACACACAACACTTTTCCAAGTAGTAATTATGTATAGGTTCAGCTTTGATTTACAATGGAGCCTCAGAATCAGTACATTCTGTCTTCAAAAGTTATTAGACAAGATATGCCCTAGAAACTGGTTTCTTTAATTAGATTTCTAACATTCATCTGCACAGAAATCAAAGTTTTTTTATAAAAAAAGGTAGAAGTAGGCCACAGTAACTAACAGTGATGAAGCAGTTATAATAGAGGTTTAATATCAGAATCAAACATAGGTCTCCTTTATAATTTTATAGAATTACATTGAAAATTATGAAGCTTTTCAAACATAAAACTCCTGATCCACAAGAAACAAGTATCACTAAGAAAATATTACTAGAAAGCAAATGCAGGCTGTAGGAACTAAACTGAACAGCAAATGAGCAAGCTTTGTCATTCACTGTCATAGCCAGCCTGCTCTGCATGAGCAACCTTTTACTCTTATCTGACCTCAGTGTGAAGGTGATGTCTTCCAAGTGTGGTGACTAAAACTGTTAAACTAAAAATCAAGAGATGTACAGGATTGTTACCACAGTAACAAAGAGTAGCTTTAATGCAAAAACTGCAATTAAATTCCCAAACTAAGAACCTCACCCTAGGAAAATGTTAAATTGTTGTTTTTCAATATCAATGAATTGCATAATCAGAAAGAGAATGCACCTACATTTGTTATCATTTTTAGCATTTTCTTCTCACATTCAGTTTATAAGAAAGTATTGAAAATCAATATGCTGTAGTATCAAACCTGTCCAATTTAAAGTGTTCCTTAGATTTTAATGATTAATGTTGTGCCCATTTTATATATATAAATATATAAATTATATATCTATATAGTTATTATATATGTATATATAAATTCCAACTTAGAAGAGTTACAGGAAACATCCGTATAACTCATCCAGTTTTACAGTCCACAGTTTAAGAGATGTGACAGTTCTAGGGAACATTAGGAATCCTAAAAAAAAATGTCAAAAGGTTTAGTTTCACCAGAAGCCTTGGGGAAGATGTCATATTTTCATCTCTAACAGAGACTTCCACATAAGTCTTGACGTAGTCATTAAGAAGGGAAAAAAAAAAAGCAACATAACAACACAGCCTGTAAAAAATCTCACATTGCACGTCATTAACAAGCAGAAAGAACTGGTGCTAAGCCAAGAGCTGTTCAATAGGTCTTCAAGAGACAGTTGTTAAGAGTTAACAGAAGACAATCCTCTTGTGTACAAAAAAAGATACATCACTTTTGCTTGACAAGATCTCTCATATACTTTACATTCCCAATTTTGGTCTTATGTGTTATATTTTGCAATTCAAGTAAAACTTAGGGATAAAAGATTCATAAACAACAGCTCCAACACTGTTGCTAGAGTGCTTATTTTGGTAGTTTATCCAAAGTAAATCTTCCATTTCATATTCATTAACTCCCGTATAAGCAAAGCCAACATATTAATAAAAATAAAATTTTTAAAAGTGAGCTAAGGTAAAATATTCACAAAATATTACAAAGCAACTCACATTCATCATACTGAAAGACAGAATAAAATGAGTACAGTCCAATAGGTCAAAGGAGATGACAAAGTAAGCAAGCTACTCACTCAACTTGTTTTCCAAAGATACATGACAGATTGGGAAGGGAGAACCTTGCTTTGTTTCATCTGAGCTTTTTGCATATTGCTGCCTGAGAGTATGTCTACTAAGGAATTTGCCTAGAATAATTGTAGCTATTTTGTACTAGCAGAGAGTTAGTACAAAACAGATACAATTATTCTAGGCAAATTCCTAGAATGACTTACCTACTGCTAAGAATTAATATTCTAGATGAACTTAACTCCAAACCCTATTTTCTATGGAACAGCAACATCCACAGGAAAAGTATTTAATTTTTAATTCTGCAATAACATGTTCTAAGAAACAAGCTCTAAACATATTAATTAGGGGTCAAAAAAAGCATCAGAAATTAAAAAACAAAAGAACTGGGCTCAAATCTTTTTGCGGTATTCAGGTATATTGTTAAAATTCATCCTCAGACCAAAGTGCAGGCATTATGGTTTCAAAGCGATGCTTTGAGCACAATCAGTAAGTAACAGCTGAGTAAAACTAAACACAGTCTGAAGTGACACACTTGAGAAGTCTAAATTAGTTCACACTTCTCCAAAGACTCTACTTACCAGAGGTATGAATCCTCCAGAACAACCCAAAGAAGGGCAGATATGCAGCAGATGTAACCTTACAGCTGTCACCCCATCTACCAGGAGGAAAGGAACTTGCTTCATTTGCTACTGCTTCAGTGAGTACCAGTAGGACAAGCCTTGAGGCTTCCTTTGACTCTGTGGGAGTGCAAAAGACCTTCTTCAGCCAGTGACTGACTGCTCAAGTGGAAGATGGTTCATACAGAAGACTACGTGGTACTACAGAAAACTGAGAAGATATGAACACCCCATAGACTAAAAGCTTTTGGTTTTCTTTTTTGCAGACACTAAAAAAATATTCTTTAAGTCACAAAACTGAGATTTGGAGGCAAAAACCCATAGGCTTTACTAGAGATCTAAGAAGCACTTGTGCCATTAGTGAATATTTTTAATGCTTCATATTCCTTCTATTCACTTCTTTGTGGTTCACCCATTTAAAAAGACATCTGTTCCTGTCTTAAATACTATATATATATATATATATATATTTATGCATGCTGAACTGACATTTTCTCCAGGACGACAATTGAAAAAAATGCATTTGATATGTTTAAAACCATAAATATTTCAGTCTAAGAATAAAATTTTATAAAGCATTCACTCTGGGCCAGAACATCCTTTTAATCTACAGTGACATTGTGACATTGAATTATGTGCAGTACTGCACCTACATCAGTGAGAAATATTTAATATCATAATAGTGCTTAAAATATTATAAGCTCTAGTCCTAGTTTTAAAATAGTCTCAAAGACAAAATGCAGCAAATTGAAATATTAAATGTCACCTGAACTCATTCTTAGAAGATCTGGAAGTTTGAAATACATTTTTAGCCACAAAATTTTGTAAATGGCTTCATTAGTCAATCCTCTTACTAAAGAGAGCTAAAAAGGAGATTTTAGTATTTTTAATTTAAATAAATAAATGAATTTTACAAGTGTTAAAGAAAGCACATTTAATTCTGTTAAATAAGATTTAGCTACTCTAATGTATAGGTACTATTTCCAAGTGCACGTATCATGCACCCAGATCTAGGTTAATTTTGTGGGCATCTTGAATGACTAGCACAAAATGTATAAATTATTGTTGTCACATTTTAGAAATGTGTATGATTCTTAGGCCTGCACCTTGCAAGATGATTACAATTTTTCTTGTATGATTTCAGTACTGCTGATGTCACTGGAATAATTTAAATAAATATGGAATTTACCCTCCACTTGAAATGTGAGGTCTCCTGTGTTCTTCAATTAAATAAATAAAGATTTTACCATTTAAGTTATGATAAAAATTATTCTTCTTCCACATCTATATAAACTTAGCTTTGTTATATATTTTTTGCACAACACAGAAGGTTTTGTTTTCAGTGTGGAAATAGAACAGTGACTGAAAATTTGTTTTTCAAAGATATTTCAGAAAGCATTACAATCTGAGCTGATGTTAAAACATGTAGCTCTAACAGTAGTGATTAGAAAATATCAAGTAGTCACGAATTCGCTACAGGTGAAAAGTTGTTGGGTTTTTTTGCAACACATCTGCACAAGGACAACTACAAAATTTTTATTCTTGATAACTGTTTTCTTGAGGGTGTTCAAGACGAACTGAAGTCATTTGTTAACATGAAAGCCACATGCAGCTTTGGGGTTCAGAAGCTGCAGCTCTACGACGGTTAGGGCTGATGGCAGAATGGGTCTCACGGTGACCGACACACTTGAATAATGACAGGATTTAGGATATGCTAAACTTACTTTATTATATTGTGCTCTTAAAATGCATCAGAGAACAACATAATTTCTAAGCTCTGAATTATTATCAGTGAGCTGCAGTTAAGGATAAGAAGTGTTGGTAAATTTTGCATAATACTTGCCATTACAAGAACTGCTTTTCCATTCTTCTAAAAATGACATTTAAAGGTTTCTACACTTCTGCTAAACCTAGACTGTAAGTGCCATGCTTGAATCTATTTTTTTGGATGTATGCCCAACAATAAATGATCCACAATGATCTGAGGACAGCACTCTCATCCAAGAACTTAATCAGATTAATGATGTATTTGTTTTATAAAAAATGAATAACATTAGGCTTGAGAATACCTAATTTACATATTAAATGGCTGAAGGGGACAAAAAAATACTCATGGTTTTATAAAATTAAGATTACAAAATTGACTATTGTCTTGAAAATCTGCTACTAAATTGCAGAGATGCAAAATAATAAATAAGTGTTCATTAGCAGTGTTTATGTAAATTCATGAGTCGATGTTTATTTGTTCAAAAGACTTAATGATGTTTACATTTACAAACAATTTATTAAGAGCAATGTTGATATCACAACATAGCAATGGCAATAGCACCAACATTACACACAGAAGCTTCCAGCTCTTTCAGCTTAAAAAATATAATTAATAATTTAAAAAATGTTACTGTAGACTTAAGATGATGAAGGGAGTGCTAAGAAGGAGAGGTGTGAAAGCAGAGTGATACTGTTTACATTTGGTTTGGTTTTATACAAACTAAACAGAGACCTAACAATGTATTAAATTATTCAAAACTAGAAGACCTTATAGGGTTAAGGAGGAAAAAAAAAAAGTTAGTATTTTGAATTGATTTCTTCCACATTCCAGATACTTAGTGTTTCTCTGGCAACCTCATTATTTTATAATAATATTACAAACAAGCTCCCATAACAATGGATTAGTCTGCCAGTGAGTTACTTAATTATTGGAGAATATGATGTATCAGCACCAAATATAGCATTCTTCCTTTGTCACATCAAAAGTAAGTTAATGGTTCGAATTGTATACTGGTAGAGCCTATTCCCAAATCCCAGCAAGTTAAACTGCACATGGGAAAACAATGAGAAAAACAAAATAAGCAGTAGATGGAACAGTGAAGATCACACTAGCATTTGCTACCTGGCATGGTAAATCTAGGGTCTATGGTCATACAACTCAACAAGCATTATATCCCCAACTTTAAGAGAAACTACCTCTTTGCCTTTATGCAATAAATACTTTCATTTGATAAAACAGACTCTTGCCTGGTCAAAGAGAACTTTTGCAAAGAACCAAGATAGTCCATAAGCATACATATGATTCAGAACACTCCTAGAAACATTCCTAGGCCAAGCATAGGACATAACAGACATGCAACCCAATCTGTAGTATCAGGCAGTAGCTTCTAACAGACTCTGTTAGAAGAGCAAGAAACAGCATCTTCCTGTGGGCAACAGCATCACCCATAACAATTTAATATGCCTCATTAAATATATTAGAATAGGAATGCTTCCGAGTACCACCTCCAAAAAGCAGGATCCCAGAAAGTAAAGACGATAAAACAACTGCTCCTTTCTTCGCTGGGAGGGAGTGGGGAGAATATTCACAAAAGGTGATAGTAGCAAAATAGCTCTTCCAGTAACAGACAATATATTCAAAGCAGAAAAGAAGATGAAAGTTGAGTTTCTCCAGAAGAGTGGAAGGTGGGGGTGGGAAATCGGTGACTTATATGAGGATTTCAACAAACTTGCTTCCCTACTGATGTAGAAAACTAAAATTGTTTGGCACTTCTATTGAAAATCCAGGCCTACAACTGAGTAGAATAGGAACAGCAATTGCTGGCAGACTTGTATCAACAGAGCCCAGCAGTTGGCTCTATTTCAGCTCCTATCTAATCCTTATATTATACTGTGCTCATCACCACAGTATGTGAATTCCCACTAATGCGATGTTATAGCTAAAAAACAAAGCCCACAGCAAAATACTTGCAACACAGGAAATCTGCAATTAATATTCCAGCACAGAGTTAACTGTGTTCCAACACCCCCCACCACTCTGCATCCAAGAGTTCATGCTAGTTATACTTTGGATGTAGGTCACAATGTGATATTAATCCATATGTTCTGCCTGATAAATTGACAGCTCACCACAAATGGGACACAAACTTCACCATAGCTTCTACCTGTCAGAGTAGCATTTGTATGTATTTGTCAATTAATACAACTGTTGTACAGCACACTCAGGCTAGGAAAATTTTTCACTATATGATTAAAAAAAATGTTATGTGCTTTCTAACTTAATACTGTCTACAATACCATCTACGACAGTCTTGTATTCTTTTATCTAGATTTTCATTTCCCTCTTCAGATACAAAAAATGAATCCAACTTGCTAAAGCAAAAATTCAGCATCGACCCCATAATGATTTATATCAATAGATCGACAGTAGTCCATTGCACATGCAGCTGTTCTGTAAAATGTGCAAATACATAAAAAAGAGAAACATGGCAAATACATAAGCAGTTGTCCCAATAATAGATGTTTTTCAAACTATTTTCACTATGCCAGTTTTGCGACACAATCCTGCGATGCAGCTCTACCACTAAAATACATAGATGACACACAGAGATCTTAAACAACTTCTGATTTCATGTCCTCCCTAGCTAGATAATATCCTCCAGAATCTGTTTCCCTGGAAGTGTTGGAAAAACCACTACGCTTACTGTACTGGAATCATGCCATCCACTGGGCATAATGGGCAGGTTCTGGTAACAGAGGGTCTAGGAAAGAACTGTGTGGAACAAGGCCATGAACTGTACCACACCAGGCAGTTAGAGCCATCTCTGAAACCTGTGGGACCAACCCATTCCCCCCCAAAAAGTTCAACCAAATGAATACACAGCGCTTCTGCTGAGACATCTTCTAAGAAAGAGTAGCAGCCATTGGAGGAGGAGAAATGGAGATGTGGAAGATGATACTGGGAGATGTGTGCTTGGAAGAAGGCCAGAATAGGTACATGCCAAGAAGGAGGACGTGGTGTGTGGGTAAGCAGAACTGAAGTCAGTCCACTCCCATAGCAGTAAACATTTTTAATAAAGCTGTTAAAACTTAACTTGCAAAGTGAGAAGAACATTTATGTCAGGTCTAGAAAGCATCAGTAATCATGCTTCTTAACGTGATCTTCATATGGTTTACTTATTTGCACATATAAGTGGACTTCAGTGAAAAGCAATGAAGCCAAAGCATTAACTCATGACGATAGGTGTCTGGCTTCAATTTGATGACAATGTGACCTGTGCACTGAGAATGTACATTTGTGTTTCTGACTTGAATTTAAAAAAAAAAAACCAACAAACTAATATTCTGAAGTTACAACAATTCATGTTAAATGTTGCATTTGTTTTGTATGTGGGATGGTCAATAAAGCAATAAGCAGCATGAATTTTATCTACAATTTTGACTGATGTAATAAAGAATGTTTCCTTTTTAGTGAAGTCATACTTACTAGAAAATCTGAGCATGGGGAGGGGAAAAAAAATAATCTATCCACTTTTCTTTTTGGTAGGTTCATGCCATTTTATAATGATAGAGTACAAGGCTTTAGGGTGCTGTTCAGATTTAGCCATGACTTGAATAGAATATAATTCTTTTTCTTTGCTGAATGAATGCCATTATTTGGCTGTGGGTTATAAGTACAGTTATATTTCTAAGAATTTTATTTCTGTGTATAACAGCTCAAGAATAGGAGTATTACTTATGTTCCATTTCATAGTTCTGAAAGTGTTTTGACCCCACATAGAAATTTGAAGACTTTCTCTGAATAGACCCTTCTATTCACATAATGATTTTTTTCTATATTATTTTATTAGTATAAATATGCTTCACCTAGTGAAAGCAGGTCTTACATAATATACAAGAGGCATCTTATTACATTGTGATAACTTTAAATAGAGCCTTTTGACTATGAAACTTATTTTTTCTATTTAAGTGGATATAAACTACATGGACAATGAGAAACAAAATATTTTAAAATAACCTTCCGGTGATATTTAAATAAAAAGAAACTACGTAAATATTTTCAAATCCAAGTAAAACACCCATAGAAAACATGCTTGAATAATACAGCAGTAAAGCAGATTATCTTGTCTCGTAGGGTTTTGTAAGTGTATGATAGCTGAAGTTTGGTGGGTTTTTTTTATGAGTGTCATTTCAGGTTTATTTCTGGAGCTGGTACTTTGTAAGAAAGGTGAGTGCTATCATCTTACTATGGCTAGAATACATTTGTGACTCAGCATCTCTGTTTTTTTGCAGTGGTTTCAGAAAAGCATTAAACTTGTGGCAGCCTTACGATTGCTGTAACAGCAGCAGCTGTTTGCCATGATACAGGACAACGTTTCCAAAACAAAATATTATTTCACAGTCAGCCAGATGATGAAATTAAAAAGTGAGATGTTGTGTTTTAGGTTAGCTCTTAGCTGGTTTGATGAATATCTAGCAAGCATTTTCAGAGGCCTTCAACAGCAGAATTCTCCTTCAGACCTGTTTGCATCCACATTCATTGTTTCACACTGATGTTGCCATGAATTCACCTGACCCTCACCTGCTTCAGCCCTGCTAGTGGCGGGATGCTGAGAGAAATCTGTTTGATTTAAAGAGCAGATTGGTAGCAGTTTCCATTTCATCTCCATGGAAGCTGCAAGCACAGGCTGATGGTTTAGCCATATCAATACATACCATGCTCAAGCATAAAAGAACCTTGCACATGGAAAACTTAATGTACCATTAAAAACGTGTAACTCTTTACGAGTATCACTGTATGCCCAGTGCTACCAGAAGGAACAATTCCACTCTTAACATTGTGGGGCAGGTCCACACTCCAGCTTGTATTGGCTCTCTAGAGATACCTGAGTGGCCTCATCATGGGATAAGAGGTGAGTGACAGCATGAAACATCCAAAACCAGACGACATGAGCCTACATCACCAGTGATACCCAAAGAGTTTAGTTCTGCCATTGCCCTTGATCTAAACTTTTAGTCCTGACTCTTCACTTGCTATTCATATTCTTTTACTGCCTAAGCCTGGTGATGAGGCAGAATGGATACGAGAGTCTGTGGGGAAGGACAAGAAGGGCAATCTTCACGTTCAGCAGCAGAGGCATTATAGATGGGCTTAAAATGTTTGTGCAAACTATTACAGAGTTTCATTCTTTTTTACCAGCTACTCTGAGTGATCCTGTAATACTAATGCCAACAAAGCCAGGTGCATTAATAAGCCATGTCCCACACATCTGTTCTCAGGAGAGAAAAGAAAGCCTGAATAAAGACAGAAGCACTTTGGATGGTAAGGTGCCTTTTTTCTGAGCACTACAGGAAAAAAAGAAAACTTGGATGCAAGAGTGCTTAAATGTTGAAAGTGAAGATTCTGATAACTGTAAAATTTTTGAAGTTATCTTTAGGACAGTAGCAGAGGGAATTTCACAGTATAAATTATTATGGCTATTTGCTATCTCTAAACAATGAAATACACTGCATATGCACTTGATGTATTTGCAAGGAAACCAGGTGCATCTTGTATTATCAAAGTGTAATGAACTGCAACTATCAAAAGGAACTTGGACCAGCCAGAAAGAAGACCATTCTCATCGCTAAGGAAACTACAGAACAAGAAAGTTGTAAGATAACCACAAGAGAGACTGATAGCCAACTTGCATCTATTAAAGGGAAGAGAGCTGCCTAGAGTTCAGCCAGAGGACAGCTATGGGCGACCACCAGGGGGTCCTGAGAGACCCTCCGAAACCCCTGAGAGACCCTCTGAAACCCCTGAGAGACTCTACCCACATGTGTAATGACTACGTAAATATGATAATTAGTTCCAGGTAACAGAATGAATACTGTATAAACATTCTAGGAATTTTAATACATATATATATATATGATAGGGTAATATGGACTTTGACTGGTGTGATATATGGTATGCACGTTAGGTGGAGGGATCCCCCGTGCATCCAGCACTACAGTAAAAAAATGCCTGCTTCTTAAAGCTAAGTTAAATTGATAACTCGTGTTGAGAGGTTTCTTTCCAATTTTGATAACACTCTTACATCCAGATGACATGTTAGCTGTAAATGGAATAAAACCTCCCCTTTAAAGAAAGCATTTAGTTTTGGGTTTGTTTTTTTTTTTTTAATCCACAATGGAATACTATAATTATCCAGACCAAATATGATATTATTGTCAGTTAGAAAAATACGTCAAATATTTTCCTAAAGTCAATTTTTATTACCTGATGCATTTGTTATTTAAAACATTGCTACATTAATAAAAACGCACAAGCAATTTAATTATACAATTTGAAAAAGTAACCCTCAAAATATATTAGTGCACCAATAGCAGTCCTATTAATTGAAGCATCATTTAAAAGTGTCAGTGGCTCTTACAACACCAGTTGCAATCCCTTCCTAATTTAACATTACATTTCCATTTCTTGTTCTAATCTCATTTAATTTATCTTTCTTATTTCCTTGCTTCTGGATATCCTAAGTTCACCAGCCACAATGGTAGCAGTTGTAACACTGTTCACACAAGGTGTAATTTCATGTGTTGATCCTATAGTGGCATCCCAAGTTAAAACCTTTGTGTGAAAAACACCTACACACCAACCTAACATTGTGCAGACAAGCTGCAGACTCAGGACGAAGCTCCTCTCCTAATTAACCCTCTCTGGCAGAGACAAGAGCTTTGTCTTGGCTATGATACTGTTAGTACACCAGCAAGCAGTCTTGCTTGAACCTGAGGAAACTGATGCAAGCTTCACAAAGTCATAAAGAGCCATACAGGTCTCCTTCTGTTTCATATATGCATACTGATAGCTGACTTTTGTGTACAGACACCCTCAGTCTCTGAAACCTAAGGTCCCTACCATGTGCTGATCCCTATTACTGGACCAGATGGCCAGCTGTCCTCATCTGCAACTCCTCATGTTTTCTGACAGCTTTTAGTAGGTCAGGTGCCAGATAATATTTCTACAATGTGTTCAGGCTTGCCTTAACAGTGGTGTTCAGTAGAAGCCAAGCATTCACAGACCTGACCATTACACTCGGGTGCCAAACTGGGAGTCAGGCTCCCTAGAAAATACAAACCATCCTGGCAAAAGCTGTGCTTCTAGAAACATTCAGCAGAATCTTAGTGCTAAGAGCTCATCAGTTGTTCTTTATGTTTTACTAGTAAGAACCACATACACCTCTGACCTCCTCTATTTCAAACAGTGATTAACACTGTTGTCATTATGTTGTTTCTAGAAAATGACTGTCAAATAAGTCAGGCTCTTTCATTTCACTTCCACCTAAAGTGCTTCCTCTTATGGCAACCACCAAGGCTGCTGGTGATTAACACTTGATCTCTCAGTTCTCTTAGAACTTTGTTTCCTGTGGTCTGTGTACTGCAGGCATAACACTAGTACAGTCTAACAGGTTAATGAAGGCTTGAAGCACAAAAGAAGTGGCTAGGGAGGTGAAGAGGGCTTGGATTTAGCCTTTTGCAGGACTTACGTGGTGTAAGAGGTGGAAATCAACAGCACAGCCATCTATTTTTATCTGCCATTCCTCAGAGCCTGTCAATGAACATGTAAACATTTCCTGTCCAAGGAGATGGAATTTAAGCACTATTAGAAAATTAACCCTGTCCAGTTAGGAAACGCCAGAAACTGCAGAATTGCATGTTGAATGTAAATTTTCTGATAGGCTGCCCTGCTTTTCTCATTTAGCTGTAATTAACTTGTACAGGTTGTTTATAAATCCTTGGAAATCCTGGGAGCACAGTTTGAAAGCTACTAAACTAAGAGGCAAGATACATTGATGTGGCAGCTAGAAATACTTTCTCCACTTCCTGTAAACTAAGAAGGTAAAACTATGGCACCAGTGAAACAGGCTATGAACTGTATATTAATTAGTTATTCTCCAACTTCAGTCTTGCTTATCATATATATTCATTTTCCTCCACCACATAAATCTAAAGGGAGCCCATTCTCCCTACAAAGATGATGAAGGCACTAAAACATCTCTCTTACGAGGAAAGGCTGAGAGCCCTGGGACTGTTTAGCCTGGGGAAGAGATGCCTGAGAGGGGATCTTATTAATGTTTACAAATATCTGAAGGGTGGGTGTCAAGCAGAAGGGGCAAGTCTCTTTTCAGTTGTGCCATGTGATAGGATGAGAGGTAATGGTAGCAAGGTGAAACACAGGAAGTTCCACCTCACCATGAGAGTGACAGAGCCTGGAACAGGCTGCCTAGAGAGGTTGTGGAGTCTCCTTCTCTAGAGACTTTTAAGACCTGCATGGATCTGTTCCTGTGTCGCCAGCCCTGGGTGTTCCTGCTTTGGCAGGGGGGTTGGACTCAATGATCTCCAGAGGTCCCTTCCAACTCCTACCATTCTGTGATTCTCAACACCTCCTGCCTTTCACTGGGCTGCCTCCCTGCTATGCAATGTCATGGAGAAGTAATGCTCTTTCCTGATGCTCACAAGAAGTCAAGTCAGTATCCAGATCAAGTGGGGGTGGAAAGCAGCCTGGTGAAGTGAATTCTGCAAGGTAGTAGCTTAACATAGAGACTTAAGGCAAGGAGGTTTGTGAGGAGCTGTCTTTTAGAATATGACACCAAAGGTTTATTTCAAAATTAATTATGCAATCTGTCTAAATTTACATTTGTGCCAGAGGTAAAAAAAAATAATTATATGTTAATTTTATAATGATCTGTATAAAACTTGTTGCATATTTTCACAGAGATCTGCCTGGAGCCCTCCAAAATCTCCAATGTGGCTTTTGGTTTGAACCCACATGTGCTTTAGTATAAAATTTACATTATCTTATTTGTTAAAAAAGGAAAACTGTATTAGACAACGTTGTTGCTAATAATGGCACCAGCTCTTATTTTACCTTTTGCTGTCTGCTCTTGGAATCTCAGAGCTAAATGCACATTGACTCATCAAAGATGCTATAGATAATTTGTGTTTTAATTCCCTCTGTCACAGTTTTCTGCTAAAATAAGACCAGGGACCCTGCATGTAAGATAGTATACACAAAAATAGCAAGAGGCAATTTCTACCTTACTGGATCCTCAACTGAAGAATGCAAAAGATAGCAGGGAATGATAAATTATCTAAAACAGATAGTGAAAAAACAGCTGCTAAATGTGGTATGCTAAGTAACAGCAACTCTCTATTATATATTATTATTACATATAATTCATATATTATATAATATTATATACTAATAGCAACTCTACTAACTAATTAATAGCAACTCTCTGCAAATTAAAGCAATCTGAACAGATAAGGAAGAATTCCTGGTCTTGGAGAGGCCTGTCCAGAAAGGGCTATTCCAGAGCAGCAAGAATGAGGTATCCCCACACAGCTACTGTATAATATCTCCTATTAAATTTCTATACATACTTGTGTCCTCAGGTCTAGCGAAGAAACCAGCCATTTCAGTGTCTCTGAAAGAGCACTGTGCAGATTAAAGTAGCTTCCTGAGTATCTGTGATTTGCATAGGTGTGACGCATGCACCACTCTGACAGAGTGAGCAGCACCTTGGTTCAGGCATCACTGACAAACCAGCGCTGCTGTGCAAACCCTGAAAATTGTGCTGGGCCATTATCTTCTCGGGAACCAAGGGGTCTAGG